>CM028342.1:2241412-2359055 GCA_016618105.1 Dendrobium huoshanense | reverse complement strand
GATTTGTCTAGCTTGATAAACAAATAAATGAAAATTCGGGGGCTCTTCAGCATTGTTGGCCTTCAACTTAGTCATATTGAATGTTGTAAGCAATGTTGATGTTTTATTTTGTTTGCATTTGTGATTCGCTTCTTAAAGATTAATGAGAATTTTATCATTTTGCACTTAATATTCAAATATGCATGTAATTTGCATTTTAAGAGCGATTCTTGTGAAGATACGCCTTTCAAAGATGCTTCAAAAAATTTAATAAGAGGTATTTTTTTTCCATAATGTTTAAGAAATTTCTGTATTTTAAATTTTCTTAGTCCTCGAAGATTTTTTAAATCTTAATCTTCTCATTTTATGATTAACTAAAACTTATAAGTTATTGATTATCACTTCTCACTTTTTGCATCTATTTAATAAAGATAGCTTAATGCAATTTTTTATCATGTAATTTTACAAAGAGAATTTATAAGTTTTTTTTTTCATCTTTTGTGTCACATTTGAAGCACCTAATTATAGAATTCTTTGCACGAAATTTTAAATAATAATATTTTGAAAACAATAGTGTTACCTGTTTGATTTATTGAATTGATGAGATATATTTAAAAGATATGCATTCCCTATTTTATTTTTCTCTATTCTCCAATCATAATTAAATAATTTATCGGGACATTATTATTTTTCCCATAAATCTAAATCTTATGTCAAAAAATTTCTTCTATATATGAATTCAATTGTATTTATTTTTTATTTAGTGAGATTGATATAATTCAAGTATTAGCATCCATGTCAATACTGCAAGAGGGGAACTCTCTTATAGTATTGCTGCAGCAACCAACTTAGTTAATTCGTCATTTTATTACTTTCTTTCTAATTTTAATGACAATTATTTCTATTTTAAATTAATTATCTTTATTTGAATATTATTTTTTTTATTTTCATATCTCTTCTCTTTGATATGATTAAGCTAAGTTTTATTCTTTTACTTATTTTTAATCATATAATTTATCTAAATATAATTAAACTTTCGACATTTACGTGAATGTCAAACATCATTTGTTCTTTTTTCTTAAACTTTTCTTCTTCTAAATACTTCTCTAGGTTGCTTCTCATTTGCATTTAAAACATTCCCATGCTATATATTATAGGATAGACTTTTGCATACATGGAATTCTATATTTTGTTTTTATGAATTTCATTGGTTATACGATTTATACACTACGGACTTCTGACTTGATTCATTCCCAAATTTTCACAAAGATAGTCACAAGGATGTTAAAGTTAATAAAGATCTCACAAGTTATTTAACTCAAAATTAATGGATTCTTTTATATATATATATATATATATATATATATATATATATATATATATATATATATATATATATATATATATATATATATATATATATATATATATATACTACTACTACTACTACTATAAAAATGACATGAGTTTCTTCCCGTATTAAATCCTAACCCTTCATTTAATATTCTAATATATTCCAAGCTCTTCATTATTCTCACATACTCACTATTACTTTTCAAAATAGAATTCAACCCTTCATTTAATTCAATTATTCTATTTCTAATAATATTAATTAAAGAATTGATTAAAAGAATGATTTTCAACTCTTCATATTTCTTATTATTTATAGCCTTCAAAGGGACGACTAATGCAATTGAAACACTTCAAAGCAGATCTTGTGGAATAACAATCAATAATTTAAAGCTTTTCAAATTCTTAAAATATCTATTCATTTCAAATTTAAGGCATTGAAAAATATGCATCTTTATAAATTCAAATTGTTATTATGATATTTTGTTGTAAATTTATTATTAATTTATACATATCATGCGAAAATAATTCGTCATATCTAAAAGAAGATTGTACTCATTATTTTGTGACTTGTTATAGTAGATGAAACACTTTTACTTCAACATAAAATGGCTTGGGACTTCACCCATAGTAATCTTGATCGTTCATTTATAAACATAAAATTAAATCTACACCATTCATTTATAACTCTTCATATTCTTTATTTTTAATTTCCTCCAAAAGAGGCTTGAGTTTCATATTAAATGTATTTCATTGAAAACTTTAAATGCATAACTGAAAAAGCCTTAAATTTCATTAATTAATTAATTACCACCTTCGTTCTCTTGAACTTCCAAAACTCTTCATATTCTTTATTTTTAATTTCCTCCAAAAGAGGCTTGAGTTTCATATTAAATGTATTTCATTGAAGACTTTACATGCATAACTGAAAAAGCCTTAAATTTCATTAATTAATTAATTACCACCTTCGTTCTCTTGAACTTCCAAAACGTTTGCACTAAGTATCTCGCATTTCATGTTTTGGAAGATGAAGGAAACCGCCTATATTTGTGTCTTGGCTATCAAATTGCAGTTTCATTCCGCTACCAAATTATTTGAAACTATATTATTAATTTAATCTGCTCCATCCGTTTTTGCGCCTCTTTGCATTCAATTCCGCTCACCTCTTTTTATATCTTCGCTTCATCTTCTTCACCGAGACAAGTGAAATCGCTAAAAAGTTTAATCGCCTTCTTCTCCTCCTGTCGGATGGGAAGTTACGACAGAAGCTCTAGCTCATCTTCAAATCTATTCACACCCTCTTTTAGGCGTATTTGTCTCCCTACTTCGTGTGAAGAAGAGTTTTGGGAGGGTAGAGGAAACTTCTTCCTATGTTGTTCCTATTTGATCGATCGGAAGTCACGATGAGAGATCCCCATGATTTCAAGTCTCTTCATATCCTTTACCTCTTCGTTCACCTATTTCATATGAAGAAGAGTTTTGGGCCCTTGACTACCAAATCGCCGTTGCTTCTCTTCAACTTCTATCCTCCTAAGGTTGGAAGAAACAAATTCATTTTAGAACTTCCAAGCATCCTGCCTGCGGTAAGTTTTACAGGTTATATATTCTTATTAAAAAACACTCAATTAATGTGTGCTTAGATAATTGTTTTATTGTCTCTATAATTGGCTTTCTCTCATATCGTTTCCTTTTATTTTGATGAGAAGGATTTTTCCTTAATATTTTGACGAAAAAGAAGTAAACATAAATTAATTGTATTATCATTGTTATTATGATAATACAAATTCAATCACTCAAGATTGGGCATCTTCAAATTATTTTTAATAAATTTAATTACATGATTTTGAAATACTTGCACAAATATGAAATGATCTCTTAACCTCTATGATTATTTTTAAAATACTCAATTAAGTCGTCTTTAAGAGCTTATGTGATAAATCAAACATCTTTAGATATAATAATAGAGATAGAAATGTGATTAAGTGCACGTACAGATGTGATCAACTGCACTTAAAAAGATATAGTAATAGAGATAGAAATGTGATTTTTTAAATTTTATTAAGTGCACATACAAATATTTTATTGTCTATTTCATTCGAATTCTTTAGTTCAAAGTTAATGTGAAAATTGTAAGTGTTAGAATTCCTTTAGTAAGAATGTTTTTATTTGAAAAATAGGATTAAAAGTTGTTCAAAAAATAATGATGATAAACTATTGGCTAAAAATAACCAATTTAAATTCTGATCAAAGATATCAAAGATTTTAGTTTCTTACTAAACTATATAAATATATATTTTTTGTTAAATATAATTTTATATAATTCTAATTTTTTATTAATATGATCATTATTACAAATGTTTTTATTGATAAATTTATTTATTAATATAAATAAATAAATATAGTACTATAAATTATAATGTTTATTTTTATTTTTATTCACGTGAACTCAATGTTTAATTTGATGCTAAATACTTTGTCTTATTTGATATAGCACATTTGTTTCTTTTTTTATTTTAGTTGAATTCACTTGACATTGTAGCTTATCATTTTATTTTGATATTTTAATTTCATATCTTAATGACTATAAAGTTTTATCTTCTAATTATTGTACATAAAATCTATGAGGCTTCCTACTCTTTGGTTGCATATTTTAGATGACTCCTTTCATTCTATTTTATTGTGATTTCCTTCATTTTGAGGGAACTTTTTTCTTATGATTGATTATATTTGTATCTTCAAAATCAAAAAAGTCATATATGGAGAAGTGTTAGTTCTTGGTACTGTTCTCTACTTGCGTTAGATTCCAATTAAGTGGTCAATAACATTAATATAGATGAAGTTTGGGAAGCAAGCATACCTCACACTCACCTTTCACATGAGAAGTTTGATCAGAACTTGATGGTTGTGAATGGTCATAAGATACATTTTCCCTGTGATAGCACTCATTTTCATCACAGAGGTGACAAATATAAAGCCTCAATTATAAATGTAAGTTGATTTCTTCTTCTGCCTATTTATGCTTTTGAGATTAAAGTAATTCCTAGAAAGTCTTTGTGCTGGCTTCTTCTGCTTTGTTTTAATATTTAGTGATTCATTTATCTCAAATATTATTTATTTATTTGTCTATAGAACTGCTAAATCTTAAGAAATTCATCATCCATTGCAATCTCTTTCAAAGCATATTATTTTTTGTTGAACAATAAAATGAACGACTAATTTTACTTAGTTTATTTGATGGAAGTTGAAGTTTCCAAATAATGTTAATAAACAATGATGCAAGATTGAGAACAATCATGGATGTATATTGTGGAGTCTTAAGTTTTGTACAATTGGCAGGATCTTAGTGAACTTGCTTTGGACCTAAATTCTCCCTTCATGCATTTGTTTTTGCCTTTAAAATTATAAACAATACAGCTCTTATGATAATTTGTTATGCGAGGTGTAGTTCACTAAGTTCCAAATTTACTACGAATTATATCATATATAATATTTATTTGATGAGATTGTATTGAAGTTTCTATTGTTTGTAGTTCACAAAAATTATGCTTCTTTGTTATTTCAGCTTAAAGACTTTTATATGAAGACGATGGTTAAAAGATAATAAGATAATATAAAAGTTTATTTTTTTTTATTTTGAAACTTAATTTTATTTCATGTTATTTTTGAAATTTTCTTCATGTAGATTTGTTTTTTTTTTTAATCTATAGTTTTATTGTTTTATTTATTAATATTTTATTGTTTTGTTATTTATCAAGAATGAAAGAATTTTATCATATGAGATTCAGTTTTTAAAAATATGTAACATTTTAAATTCAAATCAAAACATATTTCCTTTTTAACAAAACTTTTTTTATTAAGTTATTTGTCAGTCAATGTAGATGAATAGATTAACAAAAAGAAATTAAATGCAAATAATTGATGGATAAAACAAAAATAAGTGTTTATGTTGTTCATTTCTTTTAATTGAGTAATAGTATTGTCATCCAAAACAACAAATGATAATTCCAATAAATGATGGACCATATATTTTTATTTAAAGGTTTCGTTGATAAATTTTGTTGATTCAAATTGAAAGATATTTGATGTGAAGATAAATTGATGGAATCATTAATATTTAAGTATTATGTATTTTTAATGACCTGACTCTATCAATTGATCCATATAATATTTTATTATGAACTTATTTTCATTTGGCCTATATAAAAAAATTATTTCCTTTTAGTGTGTTAGTTGTTGAATACTAATTAATTTCTCTTGATATTTTACTTTACTAATTAATCATCCTAATTTTCATATTTTCTTCATCTCTTTGATCAATAAAAGTTAAATCATTGTCACTTAATTTACCTCTTTCCTTATTACATACCACGAATTTGATTTCAAAAAATTGTTTGTTTAAATCATTTTATGCTATAATTGGTTATTATAAGAGGGTACTGAGCTTGCTTGATGTATGTTTTTAATAGGACATACAAATATTTTAAAATATAAATAGGAAATGCAAATAAAATTGGATGATAATGGCAATGCGCGCTTCTTGAACTTAACTTTCTTATGGGTTCGACAATTGATTATGCATTCCTAAACTATAATTAATGTAAATGAGTTTACATTTATACTTTGATTATATCATTGATGTGAAAATCAATCTACAAGTGGCTGGAGCTGTGTAGTTTAAAAATATCTTAATTGTTTTGCATATCGATCTTTTTAATTATTCAAATTTACTTCTTGTTTGATAATCAATTTATATTTTGAATTTTTTATTCAGAGATAGAGTGGACATTTATCTCACTTTGATTAATTTCTTGTTTTAAATTTTTTTTCTTCTTTTTTCTTGTTTTAGTTGCCTAAACTCTTAAGGATTAAAATGCTTTCGCGTTTAGAAATTTGCATGGATGATCAATCATAATTTTCATAATATGATAGTATACTTTTTAACATCTAAAAATATCCTAAAATAACGTATCAACTAAAATTTTAAGAAAAAATTTCAAGTTATTCAATAATATGATCTTTATTAAAATTAATTATAATGATAACTTTATTAATTTATAAAAAATTAATAAAATAAAAATTAAATAAAATTTATTCACATGCACTTGGTTCACATGCAATCATATTATATAAATATTATTTTTTAGTTTTTATTAACGTGCACCATGTGCACGTGTATTTATACTAGTACATGATAAATGTTCTTAACATAGTCTCCGGGGGGGGTTTTCTTGTTCAACTCCGTCATGTCATTCCTTATTTCCGTTGATGTAACTGAAGTATGTGCTAAGGAATGTCAGGATATTTCTTCTCCTTTATTTGGCAGACCAGTAAGAAGGGTCACTTCATCAGCAGTGAAAGGAATGGGTTGACCTTTTATAACAAAGCATTGTTTTGAAATGTCCCACCTTGAGATCAGCTCATAAATAAGAGGGACATTTTGCTCAAACCCAGAAAATTCCAAAAACTGTATCATCTTTAAATGTTTCAATTTGTCCTTGACTTCAGGAGTAATTTGCTGAGCAAAGTTATCACAATTTGTTTGGAACGAAGAAACATAGCATCTATAGGTAATTGGACGAACATATATATGAAAATTGTAAAAAATTATAGATTAAAAATAAGTAAATGAGATACGCACAAAAAACGCACAACATACGCAGACTATAAGCAACGGTAACACACAGTGTACGCATACTAAACGCATATATTACGCACATCATACGCACAGTGCAGTAAACATACAACAAATTATACGCACGCATAAAGTACGCACAATATAAGCATGGAGTAAGCAACATGAACGCATAGTATATGCATAAAAGACGCATTGCGTACGCACAGCCTACGCATATTTACTCGATGTTTAAAATTTGGTTAGGTTTTATGTTTCAAATTTCAACATAAATTTATCATAAACCATGAATACGGAGAGCCATCTTAGAAGAAACTGAGTGAAGAATGCTTGAAATTCCTCCGGGTGAATGCTTGAAAGTTCGAAAGTTTACTGTAACTTGAAAATCGAAACGTCGACTCTGCCATTCGACCTTTACAAGGGTTTAAATGTTGATGTCACGTCGACATTTCACTAGGCGCGCCACGTCGGCAACTGGGGGTCCGAACTGAAAAAAAAAAATTTAGGTTAAGTTTTAAAAAGGCGACGCCTTAAATAAATGAGGCGAGGCGCGCCTTATGGCGCGCCTCAGTAAACTTGAGGCGTAAGCCTCATAAACTAAACTTATTGCGTAGGCTTTGAGGCTTAATTGGACGAAATTGCGCTGAGGCGCGCCTTTTATTGCGCAATTTTAAACGTTGGTTCTATGTCAATCTACTCTTTGAACTCATTATACTTGTAAAACCCCTTAAATAAAAGGAAGTTTAACTCTTAAATATCGACACTTTTTGCTGTAATGATTAAAATATCATTAAGAAATGTGAAAGTTAAGCATGCTAATAAGGAAGAAATTTTGAAATTAGTGACATTCTAGGAAGTAACACAAATATGACAAAACTGTGAGGCCCTTAGGCTAAAGCAGACAATATCTCGATAGTTAAGAGTTTGAATTGTTATATAATAGTATTAGAGCAATATATTAGTCAAAATATGAGAATTAAGTGTCATACAAGACAAAATGCTATGCCATTGGAGCAACCTTTTGAACCCAATATGGGACAAAGTGTTATATGGCAGGAGCCACCACTTGAATCTGTAGGGGCTACATCTAAAATCATTTTTGCCTGGTGGATGATTAATAAGGATGTTGACGAGGATGTCAATTATTTAAGTATGGAAGATTATAAAGCTCATTAAGTAGAAAGAAGTTAAACTCTTAATCATCAAGACTCTTTTTGGTGTAAGGTTGAAATTTTATTATGAAATTCGAAGGTTAAGCATGCTCATACCAAAGAAATTTTGGAATGAGTGACCTCCAGGGAAGTTACACTAATGGGATAAAATCGTGAGGCCCTTAAACTAAAACGGACAATACCTCGATAGATAAGAGTATGAGATATTACAGTACTAATGATATGCTAGTCAGGTATTAGATTCCATAGATATTATTTGATTTAGAGCTTTTTGAGGTTGAAATTTCCCAAAAGAACAATATTCTTACATTTCGGGTGATGCCTAAGAAAACTCTTAGATTAAGGAATCTTGTTTGTATTCTTTTTATGGTTATGCCATAATGCTTAATCTCTTGTATGAAGGAAATAAAAATGAATTAAAATAAAGAGATGAATCAACGTCTTTGAGCACTAAAACATAGTCAGTAGGCAATTCTTGATGTAGATGATGATAGAAAAATCCTAAGGCATGCTATGGCTCATAATATATGGTGAATGAGTTTGTGATGTGGTGAAGAATATGAGTGAGCTCTTAGGATGAAGGAGATACAATCATAAATTTATGATTAAAGCAACCTAAGCCCTCAATATGAAAAATCCTTCTTCCTATCAGAAGTCTTTTATTTTAATTTTTAAAATATGATCTTAGCATATTGTCATTTGAGGGAATGAAAACAAAGAAAGATAGCTTAAAAACGTATGGGGCTTAGATTCTGTAATATCAAACCAGTTTAGATCATTAAAAAAATTTAGAATTATAGCTCAAAAAAGTCGTAAGAGAATGAAAGTTATACATACCCATAAAGCCACAAAAGAGAATAAGATTATGCTAGATGACCTTAATAGATGATGACCTATGAAAGGGGGAACTATCTTAAGGAAGAAATCTATCTTGGAGAAGAAAGTTTCTATTATAGAAAATATATGCCTAATCTTAAAAAAGAGGATGGCTATCATGCATAAGAGAAGGAGAACTATCCTAAGGAAAAGATCTATCCTAAGAAGGAAGGAAGATTATCCTAAAGGATTGGGCTAACTAAATCTAAAGAAAGACAAACTAACATAAGGGATAAGAGGATAATTCCGATCAAGATTCTATAGTTGTTCATTGTCTTAAATACTCTCATTGCTCTTAGCCTAGTTAGTCGAAAAGATATGAAACTTCTCTGATTTGGAGAATCTTTGTCAACAACCATGGTTGCGTCACCCTAGAGGATCTCATATATACTTGGAGGTGTAAAAAGGGTCCTAATTATAAGATGACAAATGAGACTTACTCCACAACCACAAGATGGGAGAAGCCTAATGGAGGCTTTGGACCCTAAGAATAGGGAGTCTTCTTGCCCATAGAAGGAGGTATGGGACTTACTATTTTCTGTAGATATGAATTTTCATATATTTTTTGTAACATATAAAATGATGCTCATATATAATGAAATTATTCGTATTTCTATGTTTATATATCTAATGAAATTTGTGAAAAAAACATAAAATGGAAGATTGCATGTTGATTGCTGGTAATACTTTTTGTTCATTACTGAGATGTGAATAAGTGAGGCATAAGTATTAGTTGAGGTATAAGAGGCAAAAGAAAAATATTAAAAAGTAGATATATAAGTGGAAGTAAAAATATAAGTGGTGAAGAAAAAATTATAAAACATTCTAATAAGTTGAAATAAACTGAGTCAATAAATATATTAAATAAATTCATTATTAATTATAAAATATCATTATTTTTAAAATGTTAAATGCATGATCAATAAATTGAGTCTCCTTTATTGTTTTTTTAATATTAAAATTAAATTTAGTAGTAAATAAAAAAAAACTAAAGATATTTAACTTTATATATATATATATATATATATATATATATATAACATTAATTCTAATTTGAATTAAAATCATTCTTATCATTTATTAGTATTAAAAAATAATAATTTTAATATTAATAAAATCATAAGAACCCTTAATTTAAATATACAATATATTAGTCATAATCATTTAAATAAATCAAATACTTTATTTAAATTTTACAGAGTTTCTTATATTTTTTATCACTAATATTTATATTAAAAAAACTTGCAAAAATTATATAAAATACTTATTTAATAAAACGTATGTATTTTTTTTTCTTAATAGAGTTAAATTTTAGGAAAATAACAAAACAAATATCATAATTTTATAATTTTATTTATTTTTTAAGATTTATTTAAGCTCTTCTTTATTAATTCTAACATCCTAAAATCATATTGGTAGATTACGTAAGTACATACGCTTGTTCCATAGAATCCTTCTGAAAGTCTGTTAAGATGGTATATGATGCAACTAAAACTATACTATCATATGTTCAATTTAAAATCCAATGGCTGTTGCTATCTCTCCTCTCTCATGCCACTTAGGCTTCATTTGAGTCAACTTTCTTACTGCTTTCTAAAGCAGCTTTTTAGTTCCAATTGTTTGAAAAAAAATTTTGTACTAAAAAATCGCTTTAAAAAACAGTAAGAAATTTGTCTCAAACGAAACCTTAGAGTTAAAATGTAGCTATATATATTTGCGAGGAAGGCAACAAAGACAAGGGAAGGGGGTGCGAACGAGGTGGCACAGTGAGTGTCAAATGGGCGATATAGCATAGCATTTGAAAATTGGTGGTTTTATGCAAATTTTAAACATAGGAGTATAGAAGTTATGTGGCATTTCAAATTTCTCAAAATTTTATTTTACATATCTTTGACTTCCGTTCAAATACCTCAAAACTTGAAATTCAGAAAAATGGAATGTAATATACTTCTAATGCTTCAGATCAAAGAGCTCTTAGTAGATAGACTTCCCATTTAAGACCTTTTGAAGAATAAGAAGAAAATTATCAATTTGAATCATAGTAAATGAAACCTGAGAAGTCATGATAATTCAGAGGAAGAAGAAGAGGTGGGAAAGGACTTTATTTTATTAGTAATCAATGGTACATTGAAGTTTCATTTGGGACAGTTTTCTTACTGCTTAAAATAGTTTCTAATACAAAACTAAAATTTTTGTAATAGAAAACTATTCTAAAAGCATGAATAATGTCCTCCCAAACAAAGCCTAAATCTCAACTCTGTGTTCAGATCTTGTAATTGCACGTCTTCTAGCTATGAATCAATCCTTTCATACTATTATAAGGAACAGTCTGACACTTCTCTTCAATCTGATTGAACTTAAATTAACAATGAATAGCATCACAGGCTTTCTTTTTTTTTTGGGTAAACCCGGGGAAAAAATAGCCCATGTATTAAAAAACAAAGTTCAATTACAATTACAAAAACCAGAAACCTGTAAGGAAGACAGAAAAAGAAACAGCAAGAACTAACAGCAAAGCCGTGAAAAAGCTACAACAGATGGGGAATTACAATTAAAATACTCAGTAAAATAAAGAATTAGAACAAATGCATCAGATTAAACCATCAGATAATAACCCACTACGGCAAAGCAGAGGCTCCAGTTGCCAAAGAATAAGTTGATGGCCATCACAGAGCCTTCAAGCAGAGGAAAAATACATGCTCGGTTGCCACGTAGGCCGTCCAGGGCAGCCGTAAGAACTGGTTCTTCACATCATTGTCAGATTGTAAAATTGCACCCAGCTGTAGTAACCCACGGTAGCAAAAATGCCATAACAGTAAACCCAAGAAATGAGCACCATGTTCTTCAAAAAAATGAACCGGACCTGGCAGAAAGAGAGCAACAGCCAAAGTCCCAAAATGATCTTCCCAGGTCTGAAATAAAATGAAAGTAACAGCAGGAGCTACCAAGGCTCCCAAAACACCAAAACACTCGTTGCAGCAGCAATAGGCAGAAGGGCAGTCCACGAAGATTGAATTCCAATATAGCCATGAAACAAACAGGAATAACTGTAAGATTAAATACCCGTAAACCTTAGCAAAAGCTTGTCTTTGTTTTTCCATTTTGAAATCTTTAAACGAATGGCAGCAGTGATATTGCAAATCATTTTGACCGAAGTGGTTCTAAGATTTGAGAATTTGCGGCAGTTTCTCTCTCGCCACATGTGATACACAATACAGCTCACATATAAGCAACAAAAATCCTTCTCAGTTCTAGTATAAGACTCACGCTGGGTAATAAATTCAAATGCCTGAATTAAGTTTGGTCTCAGCAGAAAAATATTAAAGTCAGGTAGAATGTATTTGAGGATGTTGAAAGAGAAGTCACTCTCAAAAAACAAGTGAGCATGGCTCTCAGCCGAACTGGAGCAAAGGTAGCATTGTGGATCTACATGAATTTCCCTAAATATTAAGTTGTCAGCTGTTTTAAGTTTCCCAATCAAAGCCATCCAAGTGAAGCAGGCATACCTAAGAGAGTGCTTTTTATGCCAGACAGACCCAAACCAATCAACCTTAGTAAGATGAGAATGAAAGTGCTCAATGAAAGCCTTAAAATTCCAGTTGGGGGATCCGTTCCAAAGAATAGCAGACACCTCTTTCAGATTCAAACCCACAATTGAAGCAGAAAGATTAGGAGTATTGGGGGGAAAGTTCCAAGTGTCATTAGCAATAAAATCTTTCACAAGTTTCTCCTCAAAATTTGGCATCACAAAATGTTCAGCAAGAATCATGTCTTTAAACCAAGGATCCCAAAGAAAGGAAAAGTTGCTAGCATTAGACACAGAAAAGGTGATAGATCCCCTGATTTTGGCAGCAGTAACAGTAATATTCTTCCAGAATTTGGAAGCAGTAACTGGAGCAGTTTTCCAAGGAGAGTTAAATTTGGATTTATACCAACTACATAAATAGCCAATGAAAGAGCAAAAAACCCCATGATATAATGCTTCTATAGATGGAATGCTCAGCCCACCATAATGCTTAGGTAAAGTAACTTTAGCCCAAGCAATAAGGTGCAATTTCTTCTCATGAATATTACTGTGAAACAAAAACCTTGAACAAAGCTTATTGATAGAAGCACAACAAGTCTTAGGTATAATGACTCCTCTAATCCAGTAAGCAATGGTATTTGTGATGGTGAATTTAATAAATTGAACTCTACCTGCAAAGAAAAGAAACTTGTTTTTCCAACCATCAAGTAGAGCAAAAATTTTGCTCAGTAGTGGTTGGAAGTGAGTATTTTTAAGCCTTTTAGAGGATATGGGGAGTCCCAAATAAGTAAGGGAGTTGTTAACTTGGTAAATACCAAGAATCTCACAAATGAATTGCCCCGAATTAACATTGTGAGAGAAAACAATTGAACTTTTAGCTTCGTTAACAAAAAGTCCAGAGTAAGAGCTAAATTCCATCAGCAAATGACTGCTCCTACCTTCCTAGCATAGTATTCTAACTCTAATAAGCCATTCTTCCCTAACCTTTATCCAAACAGACAAAAAAGCTCTCACAAATTGTTTTAATTCTGTTTTCATCCCTTACAAAAAAAATAATAACCAGACTGGGGCCTGCCTGCTTTGACAACATTGAACATCACATCCTGACCCTCCAAATTTCCACGTGTCAGTTGATTCATGCATGATTGAGATATTCTTTCTGAGTATTCTGCAACATAATCAAATTTACTTATCTATGCAGATGAGCTCCCTCAGCCAAAGCTAGCTTGATAGTTGCCTCCATCAAAGCATTCAAAGTTGTGGGCCTGAAGCTTGAAAGCTATATGAAAAGTAGCGAGATAAAGATGAAGAGAAGGACATTTTTTGAAGGAGAGCTTAGATATGATTGAATGACACTTTCCCAAGGAAAATAATGGGATATGATGATAATAAAAGACAAAGAAGACATGTCTGTGTCCAACAATTCATTAAGCAAGCAAGCATGGATACAGGCCATGAGAATTCTGTGAGTGAATTGGAGAGGAGTGAAAATTGAAAATGGTGGTGGAGACCTTTGATGAAATTCAAATCTTTTGGTAAAGAAATCAGGAAAGTTATATGAAAGGAGAGATTATTATGTGCGGACATCTGACACAGCTTATCATTCAGAGGCGAATCAGATTCATCCATGTCATTCAATACCAAGCTCAGTATCGAGCAATACCGAGCTCGGTACCGAGTTGTACCGAGCCGCGGTAGTCAGTGGGGGGTGACGTGGCGCATTTTCATAGGACTTTGGACTGTGTTCGACGTCCACACAGAATAATTAATCATATGAGAGACTGAGAGCTACTGTATCCCTTTCAGATGTTTGGGGAAATTTGTACCATCACTTTGGCACTGTTACTTATTTTTATGAGCTATTGTTCATGAAACAGCTGCAGGTAATGGAGGAAATGTACAGTGATAAGTCAATTATGTGCTTTATTACTATCACCAATGGAGGGTGGAAAGGACGAAGGTTAAAGTTGCTATTTTGCTTTATATTTGTATGAGACAAAGCAGCCATGATGATGATCGAACAGAATATGGGAGATTTTTTCTTTTTCAATTTTTTTTATACCAAAAATTATGTTGCGTTATTAGGGGTTGTTTTTTACTTTTTTTTTTTAAACATTTTGTAGTATAGAAATTTATTGAATTAAATTTTTTTATACTAAAAAGTTATTTTAAAAAATAGTAAAAAAAATTATCTCAAATGAAATCTTTATCTTTATATTTATATATTACTTTAATATAAATACTATCAAAATATTTACATGAAAATATATATTTAATTTCAAATATGTTAAGATTAGTTTTTTTTTTTTTTTTTTTTTATATTAGTAAATATAAAGAGTTATGTGTTAGATGCATAAATATATAAGAAACTTGTGGTATGTATGCAAATCTTTCTTTAAAATTTTTGTATGAGGTTATCATTATTCTTTTTTATAATAATAATGAGTGACATTAACCTTTTATTAAGGTTTTTTGAGGTATTGTTATGATTAAGGCTTCATTTGGGACGGCTTTTTTACTGATTTCTAAAACGGAGTTTTAGTACAAAAATTTTAGTACAAAATTTTTTATTTTTGTACTAAAACTCCGTTTTAAAAAGCAATAAAAAAAGCCGTCCCAAACGAAGCCTAAATCATATTATTAATTTAAACTTTTATAAGTCTTTGGGTCTATTTGGAATATTTTTTGTGATGCTTTATTTTTCATATCACAATTAAAGTTCTATTTTGCTACTATTTTCTCTTTGGTTTCAAGAAAGTTTGTGCTCAAAAAGGTTATTTTTCTTATAATAGATTTACAACTTTCTTTATAAAAAGTTTTAGCTATTACAAACATATTTTTAGTAATATTGGCTGAGTTTTAAGAAATTAAGGCATAAAGCCAAAATTGCATATCTTTCTTTGTAAAGTAGGTTTACTTATGTCTTGTTTGTAAATTTTTAAATTTATTATAACAAAAATGTCAAATGATGGGGGACTTTAACATAAATAACCTCTTTATTTCATTGTTAGAAGATATTTCAGCTTTAAATTGTTAATTTTTTGTTACAGTCCATAAAGTGCATTAAAGCAAAGCATCTTTACAAAATGCAATGTCATTCAATGGCAATTAAGTATGTCTAAACTTAACTAATCACTTAATTAGACATCTCTTCTATCAAACAAAGTCATTAAAGAGAATAATCATAAATACTAAAAATCAAAGGGTTCAATTGCAAAAATGTAAAAAAATAAATAAATTTATTTTTATTTGTCATTCATTGGACTATAGAGATTGTGAAAAATATATATTTTTTAATTTTCAATCAACTTTAATGACATCAACAATCCAATAAATGAAGCATTCTTCTATTGTGATACTTTTAGGATAATATAAAATATATTTTGCAGTGGAAGAAAGAACAAGGATCATATACATGAACATGGTAAGCTGATCACATCACTGTCACCTCAATTGATCAAGCAAGCTTCTTTATTGGGAGATTAGTCTCTATTGCATGATGGGACAAAGGTGAAATTGTGTTGAGTCACTCATGGCTTCAATAAATATTTTGCTACTCAAACTCAATGAGTCATAAGCAAAGTAAATGTTTGGTTTACCTCATCATGAGTTGATTTATTTTAAAATATAGATAGTAAATATTAAAAATATTTATGAAAATTAGATTATTAAGTATAATTATTATATTATAAAAATAAAATTCTAGTTCTTAATTTTTTTCTCTCTAGATTTATCTTTTTTTTTTAAAGTAACTTTATTAAAAATTTTTATTTGATTGATCTCCTCTTTTATTTTTACGAGAAAGTGAATAAATTCGTGTGTAGATTTGAATTTATTGAATATTGATTAGACTCTAATTTAATCTTGGTTAGTCAATAAAACTATCAATTTAAATAAGAAAATATTTGAGTTGGACTAAATTATTTAGGCTAGTAATTGAGTATTGAATTTCTTGCAACTCTAAGTGAAGAAAAAAAGTTATCTACCATCCATCATCATTGATGTTGATGTAACCTTACAACTTGGGGATTCAATTTGTGTGTTTTTCATTCCTCTCTCTCTCTCTCTCTCTCTCTCTCTCTCTCTCTCTCTCTCTCTCTCTCTCTCTCTCTCTCTCTCATTAAAGAAACAATCATCTCACCCACATCAAGGATGAAAGTATTTTACCACAACCTTTTGCTACTATTGCTTTCATGACATGGTGAGTGACACAATGCAATAGTTTTTTTCATAAGGTGTGGTCCTTAGTGCTCAACTACTCTACACACTAAAAGAGTAAAAGAGCCTTGTTGCTCAGCTTCCTTCTTTGATTCTTTGCATTGTAGGGCAAGTAAAAAAGGCTCTTTATTGATTTTGAAATTTCTTTTGTTCTTTGTGGACTAGTAAAAAGGACCCTTCATGATTTTAGGGGAGATTTATTAATTTTTTTAATTGACTTTTTGGGTTTTACTTTTTAGTCATATATTTTTCAAGTTTATTTCCTTTAGCACCAAAAAAAAAAAGTGTGATATTTTGTAAAGCTTTATGTTTATTGATGTTATGTCATGTTCAACACCCTACATTATATTTTAATTTCTTTGATGTTATAATCATTATCTCGATTGATCTTCATATTTGAACCTCTAAAATGTCTAACTCACAAACTATAAGATGAAAGTTTTTTTGATAAATTTGAAAATTATGGAGATGCTCAACTTAATCTTCTTTATCCTTTATTTTCTAATTATCAATTATCTTAATGACATCTCAGATACTCTTCAATAAGAGGGATTTTTCATCAATATGATATTTATAGACTTACAAATTATACTCAAATCAATATGCTCTGTCTAAATAATGAATTTACAATAAGATTGTTATGAATATATAAATTACAAATAACTAAAATATTCTCTAATAAATATCTTTAAAAAAAAAAATTCTTTGGTAAATTTGATCAAAATTTGAAGCAAATTTTGATCTTCAAACCAATAAACAATACCTAATTGATACATCCTCAAAAAATTATCTTATCGGGCACGAATCTCGAGGAAAAATCAAGTAAAAAACTTCCAAAATTACATTTGGGATCATCTGAACTATGATTTTAGCAAACTTATAGTCGAACTGAATGTCTCGGAAATATAAACCCAACAACACCAAATTCCACTTAATCCAAGCTCAAATGGGTCCAAATCAAGGATCTGAAGCGTTGTTGGAAGGTTTGAACCGCAATTTGGTTTACCAAATGGTTTCCAAACGTGACATGTTTATAGTCGAATCGAGCGACTCAACAAGTCCAATCCAACGAGCCTAAGATCATGGAATTCTAACACTATTAAGACCTTCAAATGCCTAACAAATGGTCCACGATCAAGGGATTCTTCAACATCGGCCGTCCATCCAAACCACTTCCCATTTACCCTTGATCTTCCTCTTATTTACGGGTAATGTCACTCTGGAAAATCTATAAATAGACCCCTCCTTCCACTTGAAAAGGGGCTCCCATGCAAGAGAGCAAGAGAGAGATCGAAAATTGCTCTTGCCTCTTCGCTCCTCCTCGACCACTGCTTGGAGTTCTGCCAGACAAACACCTGACGCCCGGAGTTCCACCGGGCCACCATCTGACGCCAGAATTCCACTGGTCCACCACCTGAACCCCGGAGTTCCCCCGGGGCCACCACTTGACGACCGAAGTTTCACCGGAACACCACCTGACACTGGAGTTCCGTCGGACCACCACCTAAAGCCCCGAGTTCTACCGGGCCACCACCTAACTCACAGAGTTCCCCCGGACCACCACCTGATGCTCGGAGTTCCACCGAACCACCACCTGATGCCCAGAGTTCCACCGGACTGCCACTTTACTCCCAGGCTTTAGCCGAACCACCGTCTGACGACAAAAATCTTTCTAACCAGTGTCTCATGTCGACTACGATCATTCCAACCTCCGTCGTCTGCTAACTATGGTTCTATCGACTAAATGATCATATCAATACGGATTCTTCCTATTTCTACCATGTAATACATTCTATGTGATGTATATATGTTATATCAAGCCAAGGCCTTCCCTTCAATGAAGTGCCTCATTTGTAATTGACCGCAACTAATAGTGGATTCATTCAAACTGGGCAAGGCCCCTTGGTTTTCCCCCTTTTAAGGGGTTTCCACGTAAAATCTCTGGTATCTCTTATGAACGTCACACCCTCTCTCTTATCTGATTATGCGCTGGATCTTCATACAATGCTAAGACGTTAAACTTTATATTTCTCTACCGACGTGAATATTCCAAGACGCAACAATAATAATTAAATTCCCATATATGTGTTCCTTAGTTTTTCTATAATATATAAAAAATTATGTCGGAAAATAGTCATCAAAATAGATCAAATTTGCAAATTGCCTTGCAATGTGCTCTTAAAAGATGGCTTTTTTGTTTTGTTTTGTTTGGGAAATAGCAAATGCCACATTTTTGTTAACGTAGCCCATAAAATATTAATTAAAATCATGATAGATAAATATTTGATTAATTTTTTAAGCTAAGTTTATTTTTTAAACTTATTTAACATTTTATAATATTTTCATCCTATGTATTTATGACAAGAAAGGCCAATAAATACAATACTTAAAAGCTTTTTAAACAAAGTTAACTCATTCTATCTGTCACATATAGAATGTCTCTATTATTAATACATTATTCTCCTCAATATGGTTAGGCCATTTATCTAAATTGGATTTAGTATATTTGTCTATTGATTTGGTGGTAACTTTTTAACCTAAAAATTCTCTCTAACATCTGAATAAGTGTAGTTATCTTCTACTCATTATTATAGAACTTGCTATTCTTTATTTCACTATATATGTTTAAGGAATTATTTGACTTAATATGACTTATAATAGAAGAAATATTTAATTTATTTGTTTTTAAAGAAATATATCCGAAAGTTTATTTTTGATATATCATAAAAAATTATATTGACCAGGCACGAATCTCGAGGCAAAATCAAGTTGGAAACTTCAAAAATTAAATCAGAGATTATCTGAACTCTGATTTCAACAAACTTACAGTTGAACTGAACGTCTCAAAAATACAAAATCAATGACACCAAATTCAATTCAATCCAAGCCCAAATGAGTCCAAATTAAGGACCCAAAGCACATTTGGAAGGTTCAATCCATAATTTGAATTACCAAACAGTTTTCAAACATGACATGCTTATAGTTAAATCGAGCGGCTCGACGTGATGGATCCAACGAGCTCAAGATCATCAAATTTTGATATAATTAAGACATTCAAATGTCCAATAAATGGTCCATGATCGAGGGATTCAACATCGGCAGTCCATTCAAAGCACCTCTAATTTACCCTTAATCTTCCTCTTATTTGCAGTCATGCCACTATTATAATTCTATAAATAGACATCTCATTTCTCATGGGAAGGGGGAGGAAGGAGGCACAAGAAAAGAAGCAATGAAGAGAAGGAAGAGAAGGAAGAAGATAAACTTGAGTTCTCTTGCCACCAGACTCCTCGACCACCGTCAGACTTCCACACGTTAGCCGACTAAAGGCAGACTTCTGGCAGTCGCCAAATTTTTGTTGTATAATGACCTGACGCCAGACTTCTGTCAATCATCGGACTTCTACCCAACACCGGACTTTCACCCATCGATGAACTTCTACCCGTTGTCGGACGTTTGTCGTACTTCTATCCGATGCTTGACTATCGCTCATCGCCAAATTTCTATCCAAAGTCAGACTTTCTCCCTTCGCTGGAATTCAGCCATTCATCGAACTTTAGTCGGACTTCTACCTAATGTCGAACTTCTGCCGGTTACCGAACTTCTGCTCGTCGCCAAACTTTCTTTGGACTTCAACACGACGTTAGACTTCCGTGCATCATCAGACTTCTGCCTATCACCAAACTTTCGTTGAACTTCTACCCGACACTGGACTTTCATCCATCATTGGACTTCCACCTGGAAATCAACTAACACCAGACTTCTGCTTGGGACGTCAGATGTCTAGTCGGCCACCAAATGACACAAACCTTCTGCCCAATCACCGAGTGACATCAGACTTCCACCCGGCCTCCGATTATAGTCCTTTCAACCTCCATTGCCAGACAACGATCTTTTTGACCATTGTCACATGTTGACTACGATCCTTTCGACTTCCATTGTCAATTACAGTCTTTTCGATCTCCATCACCATACAACTGTCCTTTCAACCTCCATTGCCCGTCGACTATGGAACTTTAGACTATAGTCACCCAACTATGATCTTTCCGACCTCCGTCGTCCACCGACTATGGTCTTTCTGACCAAACGAACATGCCAATAGTTATTCTTCATATTCACACCATGTAATGTGCTCCATATGATGTATATTTGTTACCTCAAGTCATGGCCTTCCGCCCAAGGAAGGGCCTCATTTGTAATCAAAATACAAGTACTAGAGGATTCATTCAAACTGGACTAGGCCTCGTGGTTTTTCCCTTATTCAGGGTTTTCCACATGAAAATTTTGGTGTCGCTTTCAATATTGCACCCTCACTTTTTAACTAACTGTGTGCTGGATCTTTTTACAAAGCTAAGACGTTAAAAGTTATATTTCTCTACAGTCGTGAATAGTCTAGGACACAACAATTTTAGATAAAATTATCTCAAATATAAGATAACTTATTTTATTTGTGAACTTTTTTAAAGTTGAAGCATCTTAATTGTTCAAATATGTTCGAATTTGAATATAATATGATTTTCTTTCAAGCGTTCATTCTAATTGATTTTTGCGAGGGAACACATCATGACATCTAACATCTGATTTTCCTTCTTCAAATGTCGTTGAGTTTTGTTGTTGTTGGTTTCTATCTATCACGAACTCTCCTTCTCTTCCACATGCAATTGTATTCCCTTGATGTCAGTCCTATTTTTCACATGTTATTGGATCCCATTGATGCTGGTTCTCAGCCATCACAAACTCCTTTTCTCCTTCACATGTCGTCTGATCCTCCTAATGCCTCTTCCCTTCTTCACACGGTGGTACTGTACTCGATCTCATCGATGCCACATCTTAAGTGCCACAAACTTCCCTTATCCTTCACATGCCACCCGATCAATCTATACTTGTTCCAAGACTATAACTAATGCATATTCTCCTTCACACACCATTGGATTCAATCAAGAGTGCAAACTAGAACTTTGTTCTACATTCAGCCTGGCTTCATATTATGTGCAAATTCAATAAACAACAACAACAACAACAACAACAATAATAATAATAATAATAATAATAATAATAATAATAATAATAATAATAATAATAATAATAATAATAACCTTATATGTACATTAGATTTTTTGTATCTACACTAAAAAAATCCCTCTTGATTTTTAGTAGGATTTGAATCGAAATTCATTTTTCATTCTATTACTATCAATTAACATGACTTTGGCCAATTTGGGCTTTGTAGTATGGAAAAAATAAATTTACAAAAAAAAATAATAATTTTTTTTGTAAATAAGCAATTAATTAATTAAGAATCTATTTGAGATAGGTTTTTAATTGTTTGCCATTTTCGTTTGATTACTAATTTCTAATTAATTTTTTTTTATTTTAATATTAAAAAACTGTTTTTAACATTCAAATCTATTTGTTTATGGTAGCTATAAGGAGCAATTATTAGGTCCTTTCACTGGATTTAGAGGAAGGTTCGGTTTTTGCCTAAAATAGGTCAAAAAGTGCAAATACCGAGTTTTTTGAAAAACTCGGTATTTTTTCAAAAAACTCGGTATTTGCACTTTTTTAGGCAAAACCGAACCTTCCTCTAGGTCCTTGCACCGGACCAAATAAAAGTTCAGCTATAAGAGAGTTGTTATTGGACACTTTAAAAAAAAAGTATACATAATAATTTTTAAAAATATTTTTCTTATAATAAGAGAGTAATTGATATAGAAGTCTCAAATTGAGGTGTAAACGAGTTGACCCGAGCTCAAGTCAGTCCTAATTTGAGCTTGACCTCGATTAATTAATCGAGATCAAGCTCAAACTCGAGCTTAATTCTTCGAGTTCGAACCAATTCGGAAGCTGACTCATTTATAATGAATGATATAAAATGATTATGATTTATAATTATAATAAAATTATAAAAGAACGAGAAATTAGAAGATAAATGATAAAGAGTCACTTGATACAAGAAAGTGAAATATAATAAATTTTTAAATATTTTCAATAGCTTTATACTTAAATTCATAAATTATAACATATTTTTTGTGTATTGCTTGTTACCTCATTGAGCACAGCTCACGAGAAATTTATCGTGCAAAGTTACGAGTCGACTTAACTCACTTACATCTCTAGTCTCAACTAAGTATAGAGGATTCAAACTTTTGATACCAAAAAGAATATATATATATATATATATATATATATATATATATATATATATATATATATATATATATATATATATATATATATATAATAGGTAGAATTGTGAATATTTTAAAAGCCACAATATAATAATGCCCAATTATTTGTCTTTGGTTGATTATTTTTATGCATAAAATTCAGAAGTCATTGTCAGCAAAGATATCAATACAATATTACTCCTAGTCTTAAAAAAAGGTTAGAGAGAGTATTTTATACTTTAAATTTATATAAAGATCTAATATATTACACAGATAAAGAAGTTGCATCAAAACTTTTATAAAATTGAGAACACTAGATTAGTTTCTTTTGTGGTTAGACGATAAAAGTTGGATGCTGACGGTCGGACGGACGATGGCTGTCGAACGATGGAGATTGAAGCACAAGTATTAGGTGACGATAATTGAACGTTGATGGTAGGCAACATAAGTTGAATAATGTCACTAAGAAGATGACAATCGGGTGACAACATTCATTACCGACAGTTATTGGTGTCAATCATCAGACAAAGCTCTTTATAACTATAAGTCCAGGTTTTCTTTTAAGCTCACCCATTCGCTCAGTACCGCGGCTCGGTACCGTTGACTTGCTGCATTCTGATTGATCTCCAAACTACATTTTGCATCCGACCTCCACACAGAATAATCTCTCCTCCTTCATGTGATGAATGGGAGCATCATTTTGATAAATTTTGTTAAAAATTTTGAAACACTAAATCATATGGCTTGTATTGATTCCCTCGATTTTAGCCTAATTTTAGCATTTAATTATCTTAAGAAGCTCAATATGTATGGATATTGGGCTCGTAAGTTTCTCTCATCAAATTGCGATCGTTTAGTCATTCAATTAACATCACAATATTTTCAACTACTTCTAATGCTTGATATAGGCTAATTTGTACTTAGATTGAGATACTTTTATTAGTATTAGACTTATTGCATTGAGATGTTTACGTAAACTTTAAATTTAATTAATTTTGGAAAAGTTTATTAGTTGTTTTAATATGGTGATTTTATTCTTTACCATGGCTTCCTTTGGACAGCTTTTTAGCAAAAAAAATTATATTAAAATTTTACTTTAAAAATAGTAAGAAAGGTTGCACAAACCGGAGAGAATATTTTGTGCAGACGCCGAATACAATTCACTGTCCGAAGACCAACCAACTAGAATGCACCACCTCAACAGAAACAAGCGAGACCGAACAAAAGATGATGTGATGTATTCTAATTGATTTCCAGAGGATGATGTTCGACATCCGCACAGAATAATTTCATCAAAACAAAGCCTAAAGCAGCCAAACACTGCCAAATCAAGCTTTAATTGCAAATAAAAGTGAGTTGTTGAGATCAACGGAGTCATAAATAATATGTCACATCGGTATAAGACACACTCTTAAATGGTTCTCAAGGAAAGGATAAGAAGGCTTAGAAAGAAAACTTTTTAGAGAAAAAAATTTCAGATTATAATATATGATAAAAATAAATCAGAATAAATTACTATATTTTTAGATTTTCTAATTTAATATAATAGTTTAGAATAAAATTATTTCAATGAATTTTGATCATAATGGGCTTCGTCGTGTTGTATCAGGATTGTTACGTGCTAGAAAAATCATGACAAAAGAGCGAGAGAGTTTTGAATCAATGCTTTATACAAAGATCTCACATTTTAAAACATAAATGAAAAGAGCATGAGAGAGTTTTTTTTATTATTTTATTTATTTTTGTGTAAAATTAGAGAAGGATGAAAACCTAGATGATTGGCCCATCTGAAATAATTTGACTATTTGAGCATTGATTATAAAGATTTACTCCACTTTATAAATTGATGAATACGAGATTACAAGAGTATGAGTAATTGGTAAAAAATGTCGTAGAATTGGTAGTAGATGAGAGACATTTGGATGGTTGTAGATGATTAATTGTTGTATGATAATGTTGGTCATGTGCGGCGGTGGTCTGATGGCAATGGTTTGGCAAAGGTTGTGGTTTAACAATGGTGGTTGTATAGCAATGACTTGATGATAGTAGTTGAGCAATGATAGAGTCACACCCCAGTTTGGTCTACCCCATAATGATATATCTAGAGTATAACAGAGAAGGAAAGTCTAAACCGGTTCCTTCTTACTAACACCCATTCCGAGCCACTACTTTCAGAATAGAGTGAGTAAAAAAAATCTATTTAGATTCTCCTAACTTGCCAACCTATAAAATATTCAAATTCCATAATTAATAATGTGAATCATATAATGACCATTAATGAATATCAAATATAATTGAAGTAAATACAGAGCTCTGCTAAAACTTTTGAAATTTACTAATATACACAAAAGTCTGTACATCTAGCATTCAGATCTCATTTTAGTTCTCTTTGAACACCCAAAACGTATTTACACCGAAAGAACGGTCACATCTTTTTACTGTCCTAAGGGCTCATTCATCTTTCCTGGTGTACAACCATTGCTAATAAGCTATGCTCAATGAAATACACAAATAATTTATAATAAATAATAATAAACAATTAAAAAATGCTTAATAATGCTAACATAATTAAAACACATATTAAAATATCATATTGAGCAATAAAAGTGCTTAGCAGTATTATTCATCTTGCCAAAACTATTCAACACATTTAAACAAGTCATATAATGACTATAAGCTTTTTTACATTTTCAGCTTTCCAATTCAAGATTGTGTCCAACTTTTCAACTTTTAGAATGGAAGTTGTTCTCTCATTCAGGGTTGAGTTAAATTTTCCAACTTCTAGAATTAAGTGTGTAGGCTTACCTCATTAGATCTTTCATCTTTACTTGTGCGGATATATCCCCCATATATAATCATCCTTTTTAGCTCTAATGACATATACTTTTAATGACATAGTTGCGCTTTAGCTGTCCTTTTGCTTCCCTTTAGCTGTCCTTTTTCTACCATTTAGTTTCCTTTTTGCTTCTCTTTAGCTACGCTTTTGCTTCTCCTTTTCTACGCTTTTGCTGCCCTTTAACTACCCTTTTGCTGCGCTTTAGCTGCCCTTTTTACTGTTGTACTTTAGTTATGCTTTTGCTGCCCTTTTTGCTGCTGCACTTTTGCTACCATTTTTGCTCATTCATTGGTTTATTAATATTTACCCTTTTATGTTTATAAAATTGTTAATATTAATAAAGATTACTCTCTGCATAAATAATTTCATGCATATTCATCCATGTTCATACAAAATAATTAAAATAAACTAAAATACATGTAGTCATAAGAATAATAAAGAAGAAGTACAATAATAAAATATTTATTAATTCTTATAATCTTATTTGGGTGTCTCACATCACTAGAAATTTATTCTCCTAGATTTTATCTGTCTTTTCTCTTGTATAAAATCTCAATTGCACTCTTTCTCATTCCATAAAATCCTTTTTATTTCCTTTTAAGTCTTATTCTTTAATATTTTTTGCTACCACTTCAGCCTTAACCTGTTTTTAACTACCATCAGCAAACAAAAGTACTTCCCCTATTATTTCTTAAATTTTAATGAACTATAAGCAATAGCCTTACTTAGATAAATAACAAACTGCACTTGGTTTCTACAAAATAAAGTTTTCAACCATTAAATAAAATATTTGCCTAATTTACCTTACCTTAATTTGCTGAAAAATATTTCTGGAATTCATCCTATAGCATTCCACGGCCTGCAGCTTCTTCGCATCCTAAGTCAGCTGATGGAAAATAGGAGAAGAATACTAATGCTGCATAACTAAGGGAAATTTCAGCCCACTATAGGATTAATGCCTTTTATTCATATTACTTTATATTATAATCTTTAGTGCATTTCCCACTACAAGCTTCCTAAAAATTTTCAACCTTAAGATCTAATCTAGCCAATGCATGGCTTAGTTAGTGGAATATAGAGGCTCTAGTGAAAAAAAAAAAAAAATTGTGACATAAGTAACAATTATTTCTTATACTAGTATTGCATATACAATTGACTTCATAAGTAACATATGCTTCAATTAACATTTAAAGAAAACTTATACTTTCCTTTACTTGAAAATTTTGGGTATTATAGATATTCTAATGGTGGAGGCCCATTAATGATAATGATCAAAAGTTGATGGTCTAACAATGGCAATGGTTCAATGATGGTGATCAAGGATGGTGATTCGATAATGATGGTCTGTGATAGTGATGGCTTGCAACAATCATCAAGTGGCGACAGTCCAACGATAATGATTGAGCAACAGTTGTCCTATGAAGGAGGTCGAGCAATGATGGTCCAATGATAACAATCAGACATTGATGGTCCAATGACAGTAGTCAAATGATGACCCAACTGCAACAATCAGATGATGATCTAATGGTGGCAGTTTGACAATGGTGGTCCAATGACTATGATCCTTCAATAATGCTTCAGTAGAACTTTAAGTTTTTTAAACCTCCGAGCTCTCTTAATCTCAAGACAAGGGTCTTCATTAAAAAAATT
This sequence comes from Dendrobium huoshanense, assembly GCA_016618105.1. Taxonomy (NCBI): domain Eukaryota; kingdom Viridiplantae; phylum Streptophyta; class Magnoliopsida; order Asparagales; family Orchidaceae; genus Dendrobium; species Dendrobium huoshanense. The sequence continues at coordinate 2,331,649 of CM028342.1, read as the reverse complement.
GGATCCTATTCATAGATTTTGAGAGGGGCATGTTCGATAGATATAGCTAAAATTCAGAACACTTTATTGAACTACTCATATTGATTTTCAATTATAGATATTTTTTTTTTCAACTTTTAATTGCCTTAATGATATTGTAATTAAGTGCCCTTGGGTTTATTGAATTTGTCTCATCAAGATGCTCAATTAGATTATAAGCATATAAATTTTCAATATGTTTTGTTTCTCCAATTAATATCAAAAAAATTTTAACTACATTTTTAAATAATTAATTTATGGCTATTTGGATTCGAATTGGATAATTATATATTTCATTAGGTTCATATCATCCAACCAAATCCGAAGCTAAAATTAAAATAACCAATTGACATCTATTTATATTAAATTTATGAAAAAAATAAAATATGAATAAAAATAAATTACTTTAAACCAAAATAAAAAAAAAACCATTTTTCTTAAAACAAATATTTAACAAATTTTCATTCTATCAAACCTCTTAATTGCAATGCTAGCTATAGAAATTATTAAACCTTCCAAATAACACCCCAACATTTATTTTTTTTACATAATTATCCTATAGGACTTGGCTATTGACCCCATTTATAAATCCACTACTTAGACTATTTATCATTTTTTTATGAAAGAGGACTTTAATGTAAAAGGAGATCACTTTTGTTCTGCTCTCAACCAAAGTAATAATTGAATCAAGTTGTGCAATTAAATTAACAAAAAAAAAATATTTACATAAATAAACAAATAATTATTTAATAAATTAAATGAATTTTGTCATATGTAAATCAAATTGGTAAAAATGTAATTAACATAATGTCATCAGATTAAATAAATTCTCTTAAATGCACTGTCTCAAGTATGGGTGGCATTTCTCCTTCTGTGAATTATTGGTTCCGTTTCCAACCACACGAATGGTCACACGTGGCAACAGGATCGCCGTTAGAATGTATACACGTGGCAGTGGATCCTAGTTCTCCGGTTCGCGCGTGCTAGGGTAAAATGGTAATATTGGCATGTAGGTTGGCGGGTGGCTTGGCGACAAACATGGCGTCAGGATTGAACGCGACGGGAGCTCGGAAATAATTTTGTGACGATTTTGCCCCTCGTTGAAGTGGGGATTAACGAGTGCTATATGGTGGTTAGGTGAGTAAATGTTTGGAATACCAGGGTTTGATTTAGAAATGTGTGAGTGGGTCCCGCATGTTGACCGTAAGAGGGTAGTGGATACTGTGAGTTGGTGGGGTCAATGGGCCCGTACGAATCAGCAGGAAGGTCCGTGAACCGTGCCGAACCGGGCCGGTTCCTTATAATTAGAATGAATGGAGTTAAAAATAATAAGATTTTTTTTTTAAATGAATATAATATATGACTAAATAAATAATTCTTAATTTATATCCATCATAAAATAAATCAAGAAGTTTTAGTTAAGGTATATTCAACTAATTTTTATTGGAAAGTTTGAGTTTATATATACAAATTGAGTAAATGTATTCATATTTTATTTCTTAATAAAATATGCTCAAAAAATTTATTCGGATCAAAATATTCTTATATTTTAATAAATAGAGTTGGAATCTGCAGTAAATATTTTTTACGATCCTTTGATCATAAGTGCTCCATAAACCTTTATCTTCCCACCGCTTCATTTTTTAAGATTGCATGGCTTGCATCTTCGAACTTATGACAAACATTCACGATGATAATTATTTCTCTCTACTCATCATCTTAGAAGGTTGATGATATTTTTTTAGATTTATCTTTATGATTTATTTTTTTTTTCTTATTTCTTAATAAAGTCAGTAGTCATTTACAACCATTTCAATTTAACAATCAGATCTGATTAATTTCATTAAAGAAATATAAACAACAAAAAAATATAATTCATATTTAATGTAATCAATATTTATATTGCTACATCTAGACCCCAAATAATATATACAATAACATTCAAAGACTACAAAAAATATACATTAATTATAAACTAAAATAAAACCAAACTATAAATGCTAAAAGAAAACTACATATGTTGTCTAATGCCTCATGCCACATGATCTTTACCATTCTCCATAAATATGTAAAATGACGTAATTAGCATGAAAGCCTAATAAATAATTAAAATCTTACAACTGAAATAAATGCAAAACAAAAAAAGAAACAGTTTGTTATAAATCATGTAAGAAAAATATATGAATTAATATATGTTATTCAAATTGATCATCTGTATCAATCAATTAATCATTTTGTCTTTATTATTCAATTAGTTTCGTAAGTCTATTAGTTATACAGTTAACAATAGTGTCAACATTTATATTCAGTAACAGCAAGCAGTAAAACCAATTATTATCTATATTCAATGATGGAAAAGATTATCCATATTAAGTAATCAATATTAATAATCAGTTATTGTTAATCAATAATAATTATCATTAAAAATCATTATTCTATCAAATATTTGTGTGAGAGTATCTTGAGGGTATTTACTCATACACTTATAACTCTCAATTAGTCATTATGTATATTTTTTCTTAAATCATGAGAATCAATCACCCCGACTTCTTATAACTCTCAATCAGTCTCCAGCTTCTTATAACTCCCATCAGTGAATCTTAAGGATATCATGTGATGGTTATTATTTTATATATGATATCAATTAGTATATTATTTTTTATAAGAGAAGTATCCAAGATTGTGAAATTCGGCTAAAAAGAAGGAGAGGTTAATGGTTCATTGGTTCAGTCCAGGTCAAACAGGGGTTAAACTAGATGATATAATAAATGTTAAAATTATTTAAAAATAATATAAATTATGTAATAATTAAAATTTTAACAAATAACACACATACACACACATATAAATAAATAGGTCTTAAACTTAAAAAAAAAGTAATAATATAATTGCATAAATATAAATATTAATAAAAATAGTAATATAATATATAAACTTTATGATATAAAAAAACATGCTTCAAACTTTAATAAATTATATGCATTTTTAACCCAAAATTGTATCCCAAGCAATTTGAATATTTGATAGTTTAAGCTTATGCAAAATTCTCAAAAGTTTTTAGTCCAACATCATAGGGAAATTTTAAGTTGTTTTTTTTTGTGTTGTGTAAAGCACAAACCATAAATAAAAAATAAAGTTGCATGATTGGGAAAACTAGCAGCTTTATATTGTTATGATTAAATTTATTTACATAAGCATATAATTTTAAAAATATATTTAAAATTAATTAAATAAATTTAATATAAAAATTTATTTAAATAAAATACTATTATTTATTGAACCGACTGGTTTAACCAAATTGGAGCTGGTTCGATGGTTTATCGACAGTTCAGACTGGTTCGCACTACTTCAATACAAATTCAGTTTTTCAACTTTTTCGGACTAGCAACTGAATCGATTTAAGATCAGACCAGACAGTTAGGTCGAATTTTAAAAATGATGGCAGTATCAATACAATACATCTTTTCTGTCACATTCAATATTACATTCTTATTCATATCAATCATTTCAATCATTGTAGCACATACATTTCAATATTTTCATATCAAATTATTGTATATCACTTTTAACCCATTTTTGGTATACATTTTTCCTACTTATTTTAACTCGTAAAAATGTAATATAATTATATCAAATTATTAAGAATAATCAAATTTATAACATATCAAAAATTATGTGGTGAAAACTTGTGAGACCAAGAGATAATATATTTTTGGCATGAGTGCTAAAATTCATAGAAATCAAAATCATTGAAAACAGAAGTAAGAGAATAGCTACTTACAATATTTATAATACTTTTTGTAAAAGGAACGGTAGACAAAAATCACTTGTAGACCTTTTTCTCTCCTCTTCTCTCTCTTTCTTCTTCTCCTTCTTCGGTTTCTTCCCGGGCAAGGCAACAAGAGTGATGGAGACGATGGGGTGAAAGCATAGATATTTATAGTAAAAAATATAAAAATACTATTAGTGGCATACCACTATAATGCTCAGATCCAGCGTCACAACACTGCACACAAAAGTCAAAATTATTGTAGAAAAAAAGACTCAAATATTTAGACGGCTATTTCTAGCGTTGTTGTGCTCTCAACCCTAGCATCACATCGCTCACAAGCACAATGCCGAAGCGCTCTAGTTCAAACATAAATTTCATAATTGATGTTTAAAAATAATTTTTTATTTTTGAGTTTTTTACAGTTCAAGCCTTCATTGACCATGTCAAATTATTTTTTAGATTCAAAGAAGGTTCGCTCAAGAGTTTGAATATGATTCAAATAAGTTTCAACATGAATATAATTAGAGCTGCAAGCGAACCAAACGTTCGACGAGCTACTCGTTGTTCGGTTCGATTAAAGCTCGTTTGTGATCGTTTAATTAACTAAACAAAAAAACTTGAACAATATTTTAAATACTCGATTCTTAAATAAACAAACTTGAACACTAATGTGTTCAGCTCATTTATGTTCGCGAACAACATCATTTGAAGTTTGTGAACAAGCTTGACATTAAGCTCGATAAGAAGCTCGATTCATGTTCGATTTTGAACTCGTGAATAAGCTCGATAAAAATTATTAATTTTTGACTATAAAATTAATAAATATAAATAATCATTGCCTTTGTTACATAAACAATTGTTTTTATTATAAATATGTTTGTTCATAGATATGTTCATGAACGTGTTTGTTTGATAGTTAAAAAAAATTCGTTAAATATGTTCGCGAACAAGCTCGATAAGCAGTAAACGAACGAACATGAACTGAATATGAACCGAACATGAACACTCATAAATTTAAATGAACCAAACATGAACACAAACAATAAAGTTCGAACAAACATGAACCAAACTTGAACAAGCTGATATTAAATGAACACAAACATGAAAACTCACATACTCGGCTCGGCTCGGTTCGTTTGCAGCCCTTACTATAATATGTTAAAGTTGGTTCAAATATAGTTAAATCATGGGATGAGTATGTTATGAAGACATATTGAACATTTCGATCATTTTGGCAAGTTATGATGGTTCGATTATTGTCCAATATGGTTCAGTAATTATTGAATGTGATTTAAGGATAGCTTTAGGATTTACTCATGTGAGCTTCTTTACTATGCATGTAAATGTCTAAGCTAATTCTATTAGTTGAGAGGCAATACTTGGCTCAAGTCGCATACAAAGTTAGGGAGGTCATGGAGAAACTACTTAAGAAATTTAAAGCAAGTTGCCTTATTGCCTAGCCTAAGGCATCTTTTTTTTTTTTTGGCATTATGAGATTTAGTTCTTTGGTGCTCTCATTCATTAATTATAACTATAAATGATTGATGATGATTAGATGGATGAGTACTCTACTGCATTCAACATTGGAGGGAAGCACATGACCTTCATTATAGTATAGTTTGCTTTGTGGCTTAGTTATATTTATAAGAGTTTATAGATTATGCTAAGCACAAAAGAATTATAAGAAGTATCATACTGTTTGAGAGAGATTTCAATGGGGATAAAAATTTCTAGAATGTTGACCTTAAAAATGCTTTCATGAAGTTCATTAACATATGTGATTTATGGAAGCTTGAGATGTGCTTCTTTATAGATGTTGTCCTTCTTAACCATGCCAAGCACAAAGCTGTCATCATCGAAATGGCTCTTATGGTCGAAGATGATGATGTATTTTTTAGATAACCTTGGGATATGATGTCATGGGAGAGGACATTATAATGGTTGAAGAAGGATATGGTGCACAATGAGGCATATGTAATAAGGGTTACTCAACCCATATTAACTAGATATGTCGCATCACTATAATACTTGGCTTTTGAAGCTATTCTAGATATGATGCCTCAAAATCTAATTTGAAAGAATTATTCTTATCTTTTAGTAAATAACAACCAGAGCTATATAATATCATCTATTAGTATTAAATAGTAAAATATATTCTATAATTTAAAACATCAATCTATACATCTGTATTCATTTCCAAAAATCATATACATTACTCAGGATTATAACAAAAAGAAATAGAACATGAAGAATCCTGACCAGTCTCACACTCCTACTCCCCTACCCTGACCTAAAATCATTTTATATAGAAAATATCAGTGAAATCAGTTTGCAAAATGAACACCTGATTATCCTGAAATTCTCACTTGTATCGATATGTACAGATTTTTTAAGGATTTTCAACTGTGTCAAAAAATTATGAAAAAAATCATGTAAGTAAAATACTTCGATCAAAATACCATGGCGAAGATAGATTGTGATTTGGAGTTATTATGACTCCAAAAAAAAAAGGGGCAAAGTAAAAATACAAGTTATTACACCATATGTGGGGAAGAGATGTGTTGACTTCCTTAAGGATAAAACACCAATGATTTTAAGTTAGATAAGTTACAAGGTGTTTATGGGAAAGAATTTTTTCTATGGATCATGAACAAATATTAAGTGTTCATTTTTTATGGGGCAAAAATAAAAAGAGTTGATGAAGAAGATGTATACATGGTCTTAATATTTCTTCCTTCCTAATTTTATATAAGGAGTTATCTTTTTTAAGCTATTTTATAGAGTTGTTGAGGAGGACTTTTATAAATCTAATATACAAACTCTAACTAAGGAAATCACGGTCAAGATAACAAAAAAGAAACCAAGCACCCTTATTTTTAATGAGACAATAGAGGAGATAACAAAATTGTAGCCATTTACAAGTTAATTTATTCCATACTAAAAAAGGTGATGAAGTAGATTTCAATCATTATTCTAGAGTTGAGATATAACCAAGTAAGGATAAAGAGTAATTAAATAAGATCAAAGCATAAGTTAGATGGTCTAACAAATCTTACACGTGGTTTTTGATGCATGCTCAAGAGATGAGGTAAAAGATTGATGCAGAAAGTGAGGATCTCTCTACCACCAACTAAATCTTAGATGAATTATAATAAAAAAAGGAAATGGAGTTTGATGTTTAACCCTTAGCTATTATATATGTAGGTGAGAAAGGGGAGTTAATGGATCAACCTCGTGAAATTGAGTGTATAACCAAGAGAGGGATGACTACAAGGTTCAATATTCAACCATTAGGTGTACAAATGAGGAGGTAGTTCATCTTGTTAGATTATAAGAATAAGAGATGTAGAGTGTATTGTTCAAAATAAAACCCCGAAGTAATAAGAAGTATTATATTGGAGATTTAAAAAGTCATAAGGAAAAAGATTTAAGCCTATGCATCTATATGCCATTTATTCTCTTTACCAAATAGATAATGAGAAATTATTTTTAATAATAATAATTTTTAAATAAATTAATATGAAAAATCTAAATTATAGGCTACAATTACTGACCACATTTTTGTATGAGGTTATCAGCCCAGACTCCTGATCATATATTTGATTGTTGACAGTCAGCTACCTATCAATCATCCAGCCATTCAATCAATCAATCAATCAATCAATACGCATTATACAATCATACAATTGTCAATCACCCATATTATATCCATGTGATCCAAAATCACCCTGGATATTTAGTTATACATTAATCAAGCTTCAATTAATCACATCAATTAGACTACAATCAATCATACACTTCAATAATAACTTATAATCATATCAATCAGTCAGTTTTTACATGCAATTGTAGCAATACACTATAGTCAATTAACATTGTATTGCCTAACTCAGTGCACTAACATCATTGGCCTCAATCCATCTCACAACTATCAATCACTATGTATTCTACAATCAACCAATCATTCAACTTGCAATTAATTGATAATCAATCGTCTATTATATATCAAGTTTTAAGTATTTGGATAGCTACAACCATGCACTTTCATTTCCAAATCTAGTGCACTGCTTTGTATAATGCATTGACCCTTAGCCTCAATCATAGTCCATATCATCTCATTAGGAGTCCATCTTGGAGTATCAATTATCACTAAAGCATGCAATCACCAATTGATCCATCTAGCTCAGCCGAGTTAGCTCAAGCTAGCTCAATTGGCCATATATAATATCTACCTTCAACAAAACTCTAAATGACCTCTGATGTTCAACAAAATCCCGTGATCACTTTTCCTAGTGAATTGAATATGACTCGTCACATTGGCCCAATCACTAGTTGACCTAGTCAACTGAACCCATACATGGTCAAGTTTGACCAATATAAACCAATTCAATGCATCCAATCAAAGGGACCAAAACTAATTTAACAAACCAAACCAATCCCATGTGCACAAAAGGATAAGATCACCTTTCTAACTCGTTTTCCTTGGCATTTTTCATTGTCCAAACCCTTGTCACTATTGCACAACTGCCTAGAAAACTTGTCCAACATCCTAGAATGTTGCCAAACTGATCATAGCGGTCTAACTTATCTAGATTTTTTTGAATTGACCCAAAGGGACCAAAAGGTTGATTCCAAGTATACTCACTTCTATTAGCTCCTAGAACCAAAACTCTATTTGTTTCAACTCTCAAGGTATTAGTTCCCTCACATTTATATAGTAAAATCATACCATTTGTAAGCTGGCGGCGGCAAGGCTCTAGCCAAATCGAGCCTATACTCTATCCAAGTTATGTTCCTTGTGATATCCAGGCTTCCTAAGCTATTGACGTCTTCTAGAGGATTGTTTTAGGACTCTCACAGATTAAAGCAAGCCCAAGTACACATCTGGAGACCCATTGGATCAAGGTAAAAGTCAAACCCTAGTCAGTTTATTTAGGTTTAAATAGCTTATCGAATAAAACTTTTTTGAACCATGAAATTACCTCCCCACCGTTCCATTAAGTTCATTCAAGCTATGTTTAAATCTTCATTGAATTTGGTTCAGTGATTTTGAAAACAATAAACTCTTCATCATTTAGGGTTAACTAGATGAACATTCGGCTTGTACAATATTTGGACCATTGATCTCAAGATTAGCGGCCTAGATCTCATCTCTTTATTACAAGTCTAAATCGTTAAGTACGCTTTGCTTTTTGGATCTCCATCTAGCTGCAACACAGTCGTTCATTTCAGACCACAGAGGATCAAACGACACATGATGGTGCTAAGTTGGATAAGTGGGCATACGGTTTGAAACCCGCTGCCTTTCAATCATTTGTAAAGCGGTGCAATCATTACAAATGATTGCTCCCTGCCACCGCCATCGATAGTTAATTAATAAAATCTAATTTTAAATGTTTTAAAATATATTAAATTTAGACTATCATAGAAAATTTATTTCTTAATGGATTTTCATGATTTTGATGTATATGGATTTAGAATTAAAATATCTTTCAAATAAAAATGAATTCATATTAAATAAATCAATATTTTAAAAATAATTTCAAGTACTTTATTTTTAGTATTTAATTAATAATTTATTAAGTGTATATCCAAATAACTTGAAATTTTGCGAAAACAATTTTGAGTATATCCCTAATCTCTTATAATTTTTCTAGGTTTATTTAGGTTTTATTTTTATAATTTTTGAATTTACAAAATCATGGGCATGATTTGACCTTTGATTTTGAAAATTCATTATATACATTTTTTATTCATTTTAAACACTCAACCCCTCTTTGGAATTATTAAAAAAATATTTATCATTATTAAATTAATTTAATGGAATATGTTAGATATTTAATGAGCAATTGCATATGATTGTTCTTTGATTGAATTTCTAAATATATAGGCTACTTCCTAGCTTAAATATTTGGAAATTCATCAATTCTTATTTATCCTAGATCTAGGACATTCATAATTGTTATGTTGTGATTGTTCATGTATGTATTTACAACAACAAAAAAAAAGTATGTATTTACAAGGGTTAGAAATATTGATTGCAAATCATACATCAATAGTGATATTTTATAATAATTAGGAATGTGTCTAGATAACTTAAGCAAGTCTTGGATTCACATATATATCCTATTTGGATGGAACATTTAACATAGAAAATTTAATGTCATACACCTATGACTTAAATCCACAATGATTTGACATTAGTTAATCTTATAACAACGATTAATCATAAATCAAACCTTCATTAAGGGTTTAATTTCAATAAATTCTAATAAATCAAATTAAATTCATATAAAATACCAAATCAACTTCAATCAATTCCAATCAATATGTACAATCATTGAAAATTAAAATTTTAATAAATTTTCATTAATATTTAATAAAAAATAATTCATTAAAAATAAAAATAAAATTAAAAAATATACAACAAATAATTGATAATTTTAATTTCAATTTAAATAATATTTCAATTAAAAAAAAAATTGTAAGTCATTAATTAAATATTTTCTTTTTATAATTATTAAATATAATAAATTAAATTCAAAAATACATAAAAATTAAAATAAAATTAAATAAAATTCAAATGTTGATTATTTAAATTTAAATAAAAATTTTGAATAAATTTTTATTATAATTCATAAATAATTAATTAAAATTAATCAAAAATTTAATAATTTATTAATTTTTTAAAAAATTTTAATCTAATTGAGTTTGCATATGATTTTTGTTAGTAGGGTTTACAACTTAACATATAACATAAATTAAGATATGAATTTTATCCGTATAATTCAATTACAATTGTGTAAGGTAGCCGTGGATGTTCAACATAGCATGATAACTAAAAATCAAAACCATACTTGTTAGAATAAGGCCCCGAGCGGAGAGCGGCACGCCATTGTCGCGAGGGAACAAACCCTAGCGGAGGAAAAAACATATGAGCTGATTAGAATAGACCATGCATAACAAGTATTTATCCCTATTTTCTTATATATATATATATATATATATATATATATATATATATATATATATATATATATATATATATATATATATATATATATATATATATATATATATATATATAATTCCATCATTATTATAGATTAAAATATTAATTTTTAAAATCCAAACTAAAGCTTTAGATTTATATGAAATTTAAATATAATAGATTTTTTTAATTTTTTAAATTTCTTAATTAGTTTTATTTTTTAATATATTAATAACATGTTTTTATTAATACATATAACTAAATTAATTTTTGATGTATGTGTATTAAATTAGTGAATATATAAATGATAGATGGCAACATTTCATGATCTCTGATTCGGGTCAAGCTGGACCGGGCCGAACCGAACCGTAACTCATCAGTGATCCAATTATTCGTACCCTTTAAACCCGGTCTAAAGAGACAAAAATAGTCGTACGGCCCGATAAAATTATCCTATTGTGTCGTCATCTAGCCCCTGGTTTGGATATTATCATCACCTACCAGTAATTGACACCTCCCTTGCCTCATTGCAAACACACCGCCAAGGTTTCCCTGGGCTGTTGACGGGCCCGTGGTCCCTGTCCGGCGGTAACTTTACTCATTTGATCCCGTGCGTCGCCAACGGATAAAATCGACAAAAGAAAAAGCAAAATAATATAAAAAATTGCCGAAATAATAAATAAAGAAATAAATTGGCACATTCCCCTCGACTCCATCTTCCCTGTGGCGAAGCCGCTCTTTTTATACGCTTTGGCGCATGGGAGCGAGCATAGAGAGCTGCAATGGAGTGAAGGAAGAAGCCCATCTCTCTCTCTCTCGCTCCTCTTTCTGAAGCACAAAGGCTCATTATTTTATTGTAGATGTGCTTGAAAAAACCTGTGATTGGCAAAAAAATTAACGATTTTTTTTATAACCAGTTTGAGGTGCTTTCTTCTTTTTCTTGGCTTGCTGAGGAAAACTCACTGTGAAGTTGAAGATATAGAAAGGGAGTGAAGTGCCTTTGCAAGGCGAAGGAGGAATAAGAGAAAGATGAAGCCTTGTTTCATTTTTATGATTTGATTCTGAAGTTTTGAGAAGATTGCATTTGATTTTTACCTTTGGGCTTTCAGTATTTTTGCATTGAAGGAATAAAAGAGGCACCTTTGGCCTTTGGGGCATTTCTGTTATGTCCGACTTCAGTACTGTGAAGAAATAATCTCCGGGAAGAGTTCCAAGAACAAGTCCAGTGAGCTCACAACCAAATCGGTTTCTTTACGTCCCTTTTATTACCTTAAATGCTTTTGCTTGCTTCTTTGTGTTGATTCATCCTGGTTAGGCTCATTTGATGCAATTGAAAATAAAAACCAACCAAAATCTGAATTTTGATTATTTAGTTATCATTGATTTGAGCATGAAAACCGGTGATAAAGATGGCATAATAGATGAGTGAAAGAACCGTGCGATTTTTAAGTAATCATCCTCATTTTTGGCTTCCGCTATTCTAATCCTCTTAACTATATGTTTTATATTTGCAGTTTCTTCTGTCTGTTTGATTCCAACGGTACTAAGTTTGAAGAAGAGAATAGCCGTTGAAAGAAATCTTACCCTAATGACCGGTAATACTTCGATCTTCCCCTCTCCCTCTGCAAAGCGTGCAAGTCCTATCTCGTCTCTCTTTGTTTCTCCAAAGCTCTGTGTGGGTCTCTCTCCAAAAGCCTTTTCAGACTCTGAAGCTATCATGAGCCCAACTTCCATTCTTGAGACCAAGCCCTTCTCTGTAATTAACAGACCTTTGTTTACTGAAAGAAACCATAGAAAGCCTTACTGTGGCAATGAAGACTCGAGAGCAATAGGCCTCGGCTTAGTTGATTCTCTCACAAAAGAAACCTTTGAGAAGAAAGCCTTAAACCAGAGTAATAGAATGGTACTATTTGGATCACAGCTTAAGATTCAGATCCCCTCTGTGAAATCCTGTTCTTGTTCATCAACTGGGTCTGTTGAGTCCCCTCGTACTCCTATTGAATTTGGAATAAAGAACAGGAATTCACAGCTAGCTCTGCACTCTCCTGCTGGTTTGCGCTGTGAGACGAAGCCTTCTTCTCCAAGAATTTTCACAGGGTGTCTTTCTCCAAGGGAGATGGAGCTCTCAGAGGATTACACTTGTGTGATCTCTTATGGACCAAATCCTAAAAAGACTCATATCTTTGACAATTACATTGTTGAGAGCTGCGGTGATGGTTTCGTGCCATCGAGCAAGGAAAACATTTTGTTAGCCGATCAGAAATCTGGATGCCATTGATAGTATTTCTTAAGCTCAATTCTTCCACTGTTACAAGAGGTTTCTTGCACTGAGAAAGTATAATTTCATGTACAGGTAAGTTAGTATGATACTTTTAAAAGTTTTTGTTTGATGCTATTAAGATTTTGACGTTGTGGAGTATTGGTCTTGTTCATGATTGATTAGTCTTAGTCTTGACTATTTAAGTATGAATAATACTTATTACACTTGCAACTTATATGGTATAATTTAGTGATTATGTTGAAAATTTGTTGATTTTGAAAACTTGTTTGTAAGCATTTTTGTATTGCACTCATTTTAAAGAAAATCTAATGGTTCAAAAACTCATTTTGATCATATTTTGATGAAAATATGTTTGGTTAAAGATCACCATGCATTTTTAACCTTAAATCTTTGTGTTCATCAAGATGACACATGTTTTTAACTATTGCTCATGCACCATTTCATGTATTTTTTCCCATTTCATCTTTTCCTTAGAATTATAATTATTTAGAGGTGTAAATAAGTCGAGCCGAACATGTTACCATAGTTTGAGCTTGAGTTTGATTGATTAATTGAGTTTGAGCTCAAGCTCAAGCAGCCTCACCAGATGCTCATTTGTACCCAAAGAAATAAAATGATTATGATTGAAGTAGTTATTATAATAAAATTATAATAAGAATGATAAATTATAAGAAAAATAATAGTTGCTTATATAAAAAAGTGAGATATAGGTCTTGTTTGGGACTCTCTCTTTATTGTTTTTAAAAGTTAACTTTTTAATTAAAAATTTTTTGAACTCCTGAATTCTAATACATTTTAATTGTATTTTATATTAATAATTTTCAAAAGAGGTAGCTCACAAGCAAACTAGTCTAGTTGAGATTGACTCAAATTTGACTCGTTAGCTCATCGAACTCGGATCATTAGTTTATCGAGCCGACTCACGGCTCTCATGAATGAGTCGGCTTACTCACACCCCCTAGAACTATTTGTTGTTCTTGTTGGATCACCATTATTATTCTATTTTTTTTAATGGTGATTGCTAAGATCATCTTTAATGTTTAATCTACTCTATCATTATTGCAACAACAAAGTCAATTACAACTTACAAGTACTAGCCTTTGAACTAAAGCTTTTATGTTACTTCAGATCTATCTGAAGTAAAAATCCTCTGTTTCAAGAACTTTCAGAACTTACTATTCTGCATATCTTATTGCTTCAATGGAAGCATGCAGACCATATTTCTCCTTACTGTGAAGCTCTTTCTGGAAAACTGATTATCCTATTGTTGTAATGTTATTGCAGAGGGGAGCTGGAGCTGATGGCTAATGATGAAGGGACTTAGGCTTTGTTTTGGGCGGCTTTTTTTATATTTTCTAAAACAGCTTTTTAGTACAAAAATTTTTAGTTCAGAATATTTTTTGCTAAAAAGTTATTTTAGAAATCAGTGAGGAAGCCATCCCAAATGAAGCCTAAAACTAATCAGATTTTCTTTTTTCTGGCTTTGATATAAATTTGATTGGGTGGTTAAGGACTTCAATTCAGTAATGATGAGATTGTGATTCTTCTGTAGGTGGTTTGTTTTAGAAGCTTGTTCTTTTTGTTTCAATGAAGTGGCTGATGGGTGGATTTCTCCACCATATTTTTTAAAAAGAAAAATCTCAAAATAGTTTCTAGATTATTCGTGTATGGCCAATTTAATTTTAGAGTATCAACATTATATCAGTTTAAGTTTTGTTTGGGATAACTTTTTATTGCTTTTTTAAAATAGTTTTTTAATAAAAAAAATTTTAATGAAAAAATATTTGTACTTAAAAAATTATATTAAGAAGTAGAAGAAAGTCGTCCCAAATAAATTTTGATATTATAAAGTTGTTTTAAGAAGCAGTAATAAAGACGTACCAAACAAAACCTTAGTCACTAAGATTGTGAGTGTATCACATATAAAGATATGTATGTGTTGTGTTGATGAATTCGGAAGAAGTGAAATAGTGGAGAGAATGATGAAGAGAAAAGAAAGTATTTCTATCAAAGCTTGAGAATTAGGCTTTGTTTGGGATGGTTTTTTCATTACTTCTTAAAACGAAGTTTTAGGTAAATTTTTTTTATTTTTTACTAAAATTTTGTTTTAAGAAGCAATAAAAAAATAGTCCCAACCGAAGCCTTAGACATCATTCCTCTCCATTCACAATTGAGATCTATTGCAAATGTGTTTGAAATATGTTCGATCTTCAAAACTTTGATTCCTTTTATTTCTTAGCATTAGAAATCAGTGCTTTACCAAACACCAAAACATCATTTATTTAAGTAAATGAGAAATATAAATATATCGAAATGGCATACCCTTAAAATGTAGGGATAGAAGACTTATCATCCATCAAATTGGGTAAAGCATCAATCACAATACAAAATAAGTACAGAAATAACGGGCAATTTTGTTAAAGGTTAGAAGAAGAGCTAAAAAATCCTTCTAAAGAATCATTAATCGCTACATAAAAGAAAATCTCTTCAATACAACATTTTATCCAAGAAATAAAACGACTTGGAAATTAAAAAAAACTTCTTAAAATGTTGAATAAAAGCTTCATACATAGAATTGAAATTAGAAATCAAACCTTTATATGTATAAATATCATTAATATTAATTTTATTTTGTCTACCATGAATTTTGGAATATAAAAAACTCAAGTCGTCCTCTCCATTAGAGAGCCATCTTGCAAGAAGTCCATAAAACATGATAATGATTAATTAGATAATTAACCTCTTTTAAAGAAGTGTTCATATTAATATCCAGAGCATTCTTTTGGATTTCTTGCAAAATCCTCTTTTGTTTTTTCTGAAGCTCAATAATTTTGTCAGATAAATAGTTAGAGGAAAGCCATGGTTGATTTTTGATATAACCTTTCAGCTTTTTCAGCCTATGATAAAGGTCAAAAATTGGTCTACCAATTGTAGGTAAAGCAAAAGCCTTAATAAGTAAATCTCAAATTTTTAGCTTAGAACACCAGTAGTTTTTAAACATAAATCGATGCTTAAAATTATGCACTATTATTAAAAGGAACCAACGGATAATGATCAGAACATCGAGGCTTATCAACATTATAATAAGTAGGAAACTCAGCCAATCAAGCCTTATTCACCAAAACCCTTTCTAATCTTGTTGCGGGCTAGAAATTACGCGGCGATAGAGATTTTATTCTACGTCTTAGCGTTGTACGTATAACTAGCACTCACAGAGAACACAAGATTTTTCACGTGGAAAACCCTTAAAAGGGAAAAAACCACGAGGCCTAGCCCAGTTGAAAAATGGTTCCACTAGACTTTGAGTTTGTTACAAAGGACTGAATCACCTCCAGGGGTGATCAGATTACAATCAATTACTTAAGACGTCGACTCTTCGGCAGGACGTAGGGACTGAATGTCGGGCCCTGAGTATGACGTCGGGTCTTTGGCAGGACGTCGGGTCTTCGGCAGAACGTAGGGACTGAGTGTCAGGCCTTGAACAAGACGTTGGGTCTTTGGCAGGACGTCGGGTCTTCAGTAGGACGTAGGAGCTGAACGTTGGGCCTTAAGGTGGTGGTCCGGCGAGGTTATGTGGTGGTCCGGCGAGGTTCCTGCGGTGGTCCGGCGGTGGTCCGACAAGATTCCAGCGGTGGTCCGGTGGTGGTCCGGCGAGGTTCTGCGGTGGTCCGGCGAGGTTCTGCAGTGGTCCGGCGGTGGTCCGGCGGCTGTCGAGGAGGAACTCCTTCCTTCTCTTCTTCCTTCTCTTCTCTTCTTCTCTCTCTTGCTTGGATCCTCTCTTGTGAAGAATGAGGGCTCTATTTATAGATTTTCTGGAGTGGCATGGCCTGTAAATAGGCGTGAGATCAGGGGCGAATAGGGAGTGGTTAAATGGACGGTCGATATTGAATCCTATGGCCGTGCACCGTTCGCTGGCCATTTGGAGGTCTTAATGATGTCGGAATTTAGTGATCTTGGGTTCGTTGGATTCGTCTCGTCGAGCCGTTCGATTCAAGTATAAGCTCGTCAAAATCGGAGACCGTTTGATAACTCAAATTGCGGTTTGAACCTTCCAACAGCGCTTTGAACCCTTGATTCGGACTCATTTGGGCTCGGATTGAGTCGATCTTGGTGTCGTTGGGTTTGTATTTCCGAGACGCTCAGTTTGACTGTAAGCTTGTTGAAATTGGAGTTCGGATGCTCCCGGATTTAATTTTTGAAGTCTCCAACTAGCTTTTGCCTCGAGATTCGTGCCTGATCAAGCTAATTTTGTGATGACGTATCAAATCTGATATGAAATGGACTATCATACCTTTGATTAAATCAAGTGTAAAAATACCTCATAGAAGAGAGCTCTTGCATGCCAATATTAAAAATGAGATTATTGAAGTCACATAATTTACTATCAAGTAAAATATTATCCCTTGATTTTTCACTGGAAAATCGATATCAATTAAAATCATCAAGTAAAATCTAAGGAGAAGAAATAGCAGTAGACAAATTAAGTATATCCTACCACAAAACTAATCTCTCATCTGAATTATTAGCTGCATACACAATCGAAATGAGAAAAGAGGAATTCAAACCCACTTTCAAACAACCATGAATCATTTGACCATAAGTAAAAATAAGAGAAAAAGAAATACAAGAAGCATTCCTTTTAATTAAAATTCTCCCAAGATCTGAGCAATTAAAGTTATGACAACTGTCTTCATTCGAAAAAATCCTATGCCTAGCAAAGAACTAATGATCCTCTACCAAGGCCAAATTCACTTTAGCTTAAAGAATACAAATCAAATCCACGTTAAAGCAACACACAATATCTTTGTAAGAATTAACTTTCTCCATTAAAGCCTATGACGTTCCAAGAAGTAAAATTCAGAAATAACATGATTATTTTGTCAAAGAATTCGGTGCCTTTCTGGCATATTTAGCTCTTGTCGATTTACCCGTTGCCATGGATAACTTTAAAACAATGTGATTACTAGAATCAGACTCTTTAAAACCTTTGATCAAATTTTCTTTTAAATTATAAAAATGAGTTTCCTCATCTTGATTTACAAGCTCATATAAATCTTTCATTTGTAAAATACTAAATTGATTATTATTTTGTAATTCAAAATTAGCAGCATTAACAGAATTAATAAAATCTGCAGGCAAAACCTTAACAAGAGAAACATATGAAGGAGAATTTAAATTAGGAATAACCGCTTTTCTCTATTTCTATGCTAGCATCAGAGGACACCAGAATATTTGAATTACCATCCTAATTTTTAATCAGATCATTATTCAAAGAAGCAACATAAACTTCATGAAGACTATTCGAAGCCTTCATAGCAGCTCAACTTTTAGTTCGATTTCTAATTTTTTCCCTCGAGAGACTTGAAGAAGCCTTCCAAGAAACCCGACTTCTACTCCTACCTCTAGGAAGGGCATTATCATTTTCCAACATTTTACCATTATCTTCCTTTCCTTTATCTATATTAGCAGGGTTAGTATTCGAAGGACCGAGAGAAGTGGGATGAACAATTGACCTACAACTAGAATAAGGAGTATGTTTCCAATAAAAAAAAAAAAAAACCTTTAAACTAATAATAGTCCAAGCAATAGAAACCTTAATCTCATTGGGAAGAGAAGATTCTTTAGAAATCAAAACACAAATTAGAGCATAAATAAGACGTAATTGCTCATATGTGAGCAAATCAACATATATAGGAACCCTCAATAAGCTAACTATTTTATAAATAACTTTCGAAGTCTAACAAATCAGAGGAAGATCAAGATTTTAATCCGGAGAGAAATCAATGAAAATTTCTCCCGCTTAGGATGAAAAAGAGGAGACCATTTTTTGGATAATAAAAGGTCTTCCAAAGAAGACCAAAGCCCTCATAACCTGACAATATCGTAATTTTCAGGATAGAAAAATTTCATCAAGAAGAAACCATTACTCAAACCTATAAGGGAGAATGCACCTTTAAACTTCCAAATTTTCAACATCACATATCTTAACACCTCAAAGAAAGACATGTTTCTTAAGGAGTATTCGACCAACGTTAACTCCTATTTTGTGAAAATTTTTAGGTCTGGTCATCAGACCTATTTCTAGGTCTAGACATTCACTAAAAATTTGCCATGTGGAATGTACACGTGTTTGCAAAATTTTAAGCTAAACGCGTCAAAAGCGTAGGTAAATCACAAGTAAAACGCAGTCAAAAAAACGCAGTCCACGTGACAATTTTTTATTGGATGTTCGGACCTAGAAATAGGTCCAGTGACCTGGCCTAGTAATTTGCCCTATTTTTGGGCAAATTATTAGGTCCGGTCACTGGACATAGAAATACGTTCAGACATCCATTAAAAATTTTTCACGTGGAATGTACACGCAGTCAAAAAAGCGCAGATAAAGCGCAGTCTAAGTGGCAAATTTTTAGTGGATGTCCAGACCTATTTTTATGTTTGATGATCGGACCTAATAATTTATCCTATTTTTTAGACACATTTTGATCATCATCTTTCAAAAATAGGTCTAGATTATCTTTAAGAAGAATAGCCACGAGAAGAAACTGGCCCAATCCAACTTCTCAGATCGGAATCATCATGGGTGAGATGCCCATGTTACTAGATGATTTCAACATAGAAAAACGAGGAAGAAAAATTAGAAGAGAAGCCCGACGGCGGGAGTACGAGGAGAAACCATAAACCCGTTAGGGTTTTAAAAAAACCATTTATCCGACGCCCGAATCCAATCTCCGTCTACCCTGACCAAACGTAAACCCTCCAAACCCTAACACTGTCGCTCAGCTGAGTTCACTTCACCGGCGGCGGCGCGCTATGCGTTTCCTCCCATCAGCATACACTGCCGGTGCCTTTTCTCTCTTCCTTATCTCTCGCCGCTTTCTTTCTTCCTCAACCACCACCAGCTCCTCCTCTCGAAAGCTCAAAAACCTCCATTACCGCAACCGCACTCGAGCCCTCGCCGAAGCCAAGCTCGCACTCACTGAATACCTTCATGCCACTCGTGCCCTTCCCTTCACTCTTGCCGATCACATCGCTTCCAACTCTCCCATTTCTCTCTCTACCTTCGTTTCCCAAGTCCCTTTCAACAACGCGATTCCTTCCGACTTCCCTCGCATACTCCGCAGTTTCTTCGCTTACCGTCCCGTCAACGAGTTCGACTTCTTCTTCGAAAGTATCGGCCTTTTCCCCTCCCACCCTTCACTTCCTTCTGGTACTCCACTCTTCCTTTCCGAAGACGCGCGACTTCTTGCCGCCGTCTCATCTCTGCTCCGGTTTGGCTTCCCTTGGAATCTCCTCGGCTTACTTTACCTTGATTCCCCGTCCATTTTCTCTTCTCCGCCTGGTCACCTTCTCCATCGCCTTCAGCGTTTTGAGGCCCTCGGATTCACTCGCGTATGCGTCATCGCCATATGCCTCACTTTCCCGTCTACCCTTTCTGCGGCGGAAGAAGATGTAGAGACCGAACGGCTCTTTCGGGACCTTAAAATTGTGTTTGTCGACTACGGCCTTGACGGCTGCGCTGGAGATGATGTGGAGCTGCTCCTTCGCTTCTGCAGGAGGATTCGCATGTTCTATGATATATGTTCAGGGAAGGGGTTTATGGGGGAGCTCATGGGCCGGAGCAAGAGGATCTTTGTGGAGATCGAGGAGTCCGTTATTGCTCAGAGGTTGAGATTTTTCTTGAAACTGGGCATGAGAAGGGAGCAGATAGGAGCTTTTACTCTGAAGAATGTGGAAATTTTTTATCTTGATCTAGACAATCCAGAGATTTTGATTCCAGATTATCTAGTGCGTGTGGGATTGAGCAAAGAGGAAACTGATTCTCTCATGGAGAGACACCCCTATGTGATGGGGAAGAACAAGTTAGGGAACTTGCCGGGAATAATGCGAGCTTTGGACCTTGATAAGTGGTTTTGCACCAAAATTGTTGATGAAAGGAATATACACTTCCTCTCCCCTTCATATGCTTATGTTGATTCATGTGATAACGAATTGGAAACTGAGTTCATGTATGCTTTAAAGAGGATAAAATTGGTAAAACAACACCAGTTTGTTGAAGTCAAGGTAGATTTTTTTCTTAGTATTGGATTTGGGAAAAATAAAATGACAAGTAAGGCTATTGGGCTTGTTAGTGGCAACAAGGAACTGTTGCAAGAGCGGTTTGATTGCCTTATTGGGATGGGAATTAAGTATGATATGCTATGTAGAATGATCATTGCCGCACCAAAGATACTTAACCAGTGTGAAAACATGCTTCATCAGAAGGTGAACTACCTCTGCCAGGACTTGGGCTACCCTATAGAGTATCTTAATAGTTTTCCTGCATTCTTATGTTTTGATCTGGAGAACAGGATCAAACTCAGATATAAGATCTTAAATTGGCTTAGAGATAATGGACTTGTGAAAAAGCCTTTTGCTCCTGCCACTGTTCTTGCGAATTCGGAGAAAAGGTTCATATTTAACCTTTCATGTATTCACCCAGCAGCTCCTAAGCAATGGTTGGAATGTTTTTCCTCTCATAATGATCGCAATGCAGTTATTGAGACCAGTTAGATCATCCAATACTTTTTATTCTCCTTTAGTATAAAGAGACCAGTTAGATCATCCAATACTTTTTATTCTCTTTCAGTATTGAAATGAAGATTGGCTATATGCCAATAAACTAAGGAAGATGAGTGAAGGTGAAAGTAAATTTCAAAAGCAAGGAAACCGAGACAGGTTGCTGAATGTGACGGCAAGCATCTATACTGATATTTTATTCAGAACAGAAGAGAGCTTGGGTGGACTTACCATTGCAGTCTTCCTTTGCTTAACTAGTTTAATTTTTCGACTTGAGGTTGAGCCTATGCTTGAGTTGTTTCTCTGTCTCAGTAAGGTGTTTCTTACACTGACCTTTGTGGTATTATCCTTTAATCATGAGTTGTTACTTCATTCTTTGATTTGTAAAATGAATATAATTGTTAATTATAACTGATATCAGTTGTTTGCAGAAGGTTTTACTTCGTTTTTCTTCTTGCTTCATTCCGTAATATAACTGAAATTGCCTATTGTCACGGATATGAAGTGCTAGCAAAAAAGATTTTGTATTGAGAGAACACATGTTTTACAAACGATGCAGTGAAGACATAAACCATGTTGGTACCCAGTTTAAAAATAAGGATGTTTTAAGGTTATAATAATTATAGAAAAATCATGCTTATGAGTCATTACGTAAAGATGTGGAGTTTGAAAATAAAATTTAAAAACTTATTAATTAAATCGAATGAATCTTTTTTGGTAAAGATAAGTAGAGAACTTATGAATTGTTAAGAATAGAGAAATAATATTCATATAGTTTTCATTGACCTTAGGAAGACAGTATTAATTCTTTCAAGAATTCATTTGTTGGCCATATTGTTCAAAGTTATTGAGATGTTAATGTCAAATGTCCAATTATGTGTTTTGTTCAACCTTGTTATATTTAATGTCTATATGTATGTTTGATTCTTCAATCTTAGTTTATTGAGCTTTTGATACTAAAGTTCTTTGTGAAAGGCTATTATAACTGAGGGACAAGGTGAAACAATATATATATATATATATATATATATATATATATATATATATATATATATATATATATATATATATATATATATATATATATATATATATATATATATATATATATATATATATGTGAATCTACAAGTAATGACCTATATACCTCAAGGACATAAGTGCAACCTTAATCTATCCATATGTTATTTTAAACTAAGCACGGTTTTTAGAAAATTTACAAGCAGGCAAAATTGCCCTTTAAGCGGGCGACTTATGCCGAGTAGGCATGGCTGAATCAACAAGTTGTTATCAGAAGAAAATTAAATTTAACATAAGTCGCCCATGTAATTGACGACTTATGTAAGTCGTCCGATTAATGGGCAACTTACACTATAAATTATATTTTTTAAAATGAAAGAAATTGTTATTTTTATTAAAAATTAATAATACAAGCATTTTATTAAAGATCAGATATTATATAAGTAGTGAGAATTAATAGGGGACTGAGTTTGTAAATGAATGTTATATTACAATTAACATGGTGAATGTTTGTTGTGCCCAATTGTAATTTGCCATGGTAGATGATTAATGATTATTATTATGCTATTATAAAGCCATAATGTATTGCTATTGATTTCATTAGTATTTTAGATAGTTAGTGCCATATAAGTTAGAATTTGTGTAGAGTCATAAATGATGACATTGGATGTTGAAGTAGTTGTGACATGTATGATTTAAGAAATGTGACTTGAGCTGTAAAATTGTGTTGTTCCATTAGTAGGTATTGTTAGCGTCATATGTATTATTTTTAAATTTAAGCTTTTTTACCCAACAATGTTTCATTTGAGTATAAAATATGTAGTGCAAGGCTCTCTCTAGGCTTAAGTTAGTTTGAAGAAATTTTTGCAACTCCTACAATACTTCACAATGTATTCGTCGGTTATGAATTTGATTCAAACAACTCCCACGAAACTGATGATTCAAGAGGGAAGCAGTTGTTTGAAAGAAAGTTTGGTGCTACGTATTGATGACATCCTTGAAGCGAAGGCTAAAGCTAATGAAATTTTTTGGTGTTGTATGCATTTCTGGAGTGAAGATAAAGATTGTATATTGTGGCATATGCATGACGAAGCTATGAAAGTTAAGTTGTACAGGGCGGGCGATGATCTTAGAGATGTGGGTGAAGGTGTGTAAAACAGAGGTTCATGGAGCATAGTGGGCATTGGGTTCCGTTGCACTTTCTCAAGGGGCGGATTCGTGAGATTGGACGTAGCAAAGAAGATTGTGTTGAAGAGATCATTGAAAGCTCAATGATTGATGTAGATTACTGTATTCTTTATCACACATGGCGTTGTGGAGAGGATAAATTCATGTTAGAATACTATAAGAAGCTAATGAGAGTTATTGTAGCGGGAGATAATAAAAGGAGTTTTTGAATACAGTAGACTTGCAATATATTCAATAGGAGTTTGAGTATCACTTCAAATGTTGTCCAACTCAGACACAACCCCAAGCTTGCCTGCGTATGATAATTATAAATATATAATTGAATGTTTTTGTGCTGATGTTATTAGTTTTTTTTTTCTTGTAGTGGTAAGCCTGTGTTATGTTGTTCTTATTGTTTCTTTTTACTGTGTTGTAAAAGTTCTCCAATGGAGCTTAATATCCTCATTTATACGATATTGGCACTGAGTTTATTTTACATTATTTTGGCTTTGAAGTAAGATTGTAAAAAAAAAATTAAAAACAAAATTTCAAAAACCAAATCTGATATACGAAAATGCGAATTGCATATAGTAATGAAAGCAAAAATACATGGTCCAAGCTATTGGTTACATCATCAAAAGCTAGCATAACAAGAAATGCTAATACAATAACAACTAACACCTAGATGGTCTCTGGGGTAAAGCATCACTATCGGAAGTGTAATGTAGCAGTGGTTGTACAAGTCTATCATGTAATCCATGTTGTTCCTCAACAACAATTTCAGATTGAGGTATGTTAACTGGAGGGTACTCTGGACTGAGGTAGACATGCAAATCCTGTAGAGTTTCTTGCGAGTACCCCTTATTAGGATACGAAGAAGCGACAACAAATCCACTATATAGATCAGTAGCTTCATGGCTCATGGGAATCGGTGTGCCCTTTCCTGCTGTATGATCAAAATATCAGTTGTCCTCGATATACATCTCCCTGAGCAAGTCCCAACAGAGTGCTGCCACTACGTTTATGTCCCTGTGGTGCTGCATGTCTGTATTGTCATTGAAGTGACACTTTAAAGTTTGCTTCGTGGAAAGGAAGATGTCTCGTTGCAGTTAATTACATGAACAAAATTAGTCTTATAAAACTTGAAGGTCTTCTAAGATAGCATACAATTTAAAATTTACTTACCAAGAGGCGCTCTGAGGGAGCTCTAGGGTATGAAGTGGTGGGAGAGTCAACAGGTGCCTTCAACATATAGAGTGTGGCCCAGGACTTATATCACTACAAGTAATGCTGCACTGCATACTTGTGTTTATCACCTATATGTGCTCCAACAACCACGTCCCAAATTGAGACGTGAACCTTGTGGTACAATATCCAATCCATGTCAGGTTTTCCACGACCATCTACTCTTTTAAAGCTGGGATCTATAGCTAGGAGATCAGTAATAGAAGATAAGCCAAACTGTCGAAACACTCAATTTGGCAAGTGTCACTCCACCCTCTTCCAACTTACTAAAGGTACTCTTGCCATCTATATTTCTTCAGTAACCCTATAAATCTGTGCAACCTGAGCACTAATATCATATGTGTAGGATCCCTAGATAACTTGCATATAGCGAAATAACATACATTATATATATGCAACCTATTTGGGATAATGAATATTTCTAAATTACCTGGCTATCAAGTAAACCATCCAGCTCGTCCCTATAGCTGATGTTGTCCCCCAAAGGCATTTCTTGGACACAATCCTCATTCCACTTATTTAAACCAAAAGTCAGTGCGAGATTTGTGTGAATGAGTGTGGTTAAGTTATATTTAGTACCTGAATCCGACACTCAACCCTTCTATCTGAATTGGAAATGGAATATGAAGTGCCGGACGACCAACATGAAGGTGTTCCCAAGCCCAAATCTGCAATATATGTATGCACCCAGCTATGTTGGCCCTACTAAGCAGTTTAGGCCTTGTTGATTCAGCCAACTCCCTGTACAAATGTGCAAGGACTGCCCCACCAAGAGGGTAGGCACTAAAGATCGCTAAATACTCCATGATAGTCAAGTAATACAGGTTTATCTCTGAACCAGTTGTATCTGGTAATAGGTGGCAACCCGAGATGAAGAGAATATAGGCCCTCACATGCCTAAAAAAATCCAGTGTAATAATCTTAATTTCAGCATTGTGCCTTGCTGAAAAAGAAAGAGGGAAGAGAGAGAAGGCAGTTCGGGGCTTTTACATCCGTCAATTTTGTTCAGAAATTTCTTCTGTTCATTGTAAGTAATCCAAATTTCATTTTAGTTTTTAATTATTTTTAGTATTACATATATTTACTTACATTTAACAAAATTGATTATTTCCTATTACATTTTGATTATGGCATTTGCATAAGCAAGAAAATTTGGTTGTTAATACTATAAAATGGGTTTGTTGTTAAAATATAATACCTTGCGTAGGAGTGTGGGTTCATTTAAAGATTGTTTGTGATGTTATCTCGGTTTTAGCCCGTAACAGATGATTGAGTACGCCGACAGGCAGAGAGTGACGACTCTTTAATGAAGTCACCTGTAATGATAATTGATTAATTAAAAGAGCTTAAATTAAAAAAATATGATAATTGACAAAAAATAATGAATATAATTATAAAATAATAAAGATGAATCTGACAATACTTACTGATGGAACACCACAACTTTACAACTCAAGTTATATTTCTTAAATCATACATGTCACAACTACTTTAACATCCAATGCCATCAATCATGAGTCTGCACAGATTCTAACTTGTACGGCACTAACTATCCAAATTACTAATGAAATCAATAACAATACAGTATGACTCTATAATAGCATAATAACAATCACTAATCATCTACTAGGGTTTATTACAAAGGGGCGCAATAAATATTCATCACATTAATTGTAATGTAATATTCATTTACAAACTCACCCTTTATTAATTCTCACTTCTTATACAATATCTGATCTTTAATAAAGCATTATTAATTCTTAATAAAAATAGCAATTTCTTTCCTTCAAAAAAAAAAAAAAGATGTAAGTCGTCCGTTGATCGGCCAACTTACATAAGTCGTTGATTACGTTGGCGACTTATGCTAAATTTAATTTCTTCTTATAACGGCTAGTTAACTCAGTAATACCTACTCAGCAAAAGCGCCCTTTTAAAGGGCAACTTTACCTACTTTTAAAATTTCTAAAATATCATGCTTAAATGCTTAATTTGTAGCTGACCCCACGTAGTGAGATAAAGGCTTGATGTTGTTGTTATTGTTGTTGCTTTTACTCATTTTCATTTCTTCTTTATTGTTTAGCTTTATGTGAAGTAATGTTTTAGCTGTACTTCTCGTTAGGTTCTATATTCTTTTGCTCTCTACTTTTTGAGTAGAACGACGTCTTCCTGTGGAGTCATGGCCCTCAAGCTTGCCTTTGGGCTGGTTGCTCATTGGGCTTAGGCGGACGGAAGAATCTGCACTTGTCACACGTATCTCCTGGGTCCATAAATCTTGTAATCCATCAAACTCCCGGAATTATTAAATTCGAGATTTTAAAGAGGGAAACTACTGTGAAGGATTTAACTTTCCCTAAGATTTGAGCAGGCTTTTTTTTTCGTGGTTCGCAATATTTAACTCAAATCACCCATTATTCTTTATGGTGCCTTCTTATTCATAATATTCTTATGACAATTAAGGCAGTTCTTTATTTTATTGACTTTGTTTTGGTTTTAGAAGTCGTATCCTCATTGATATCTCTAGTCTTTGGTTAATAAATTCTAGTTATGTCCAATCATATAGATAGCATACGATCTTTCTATGATATTGATTACTAAATATTTATTTTAATGCCCACTAAAGTTGTATATCATATATGCTTGCTTTCATCTTAATTCTTAAGCCTTGTTTGGTTAAGATTTTTTCCTTTTTCTCAATAGTTAAGATTTTTTCCTTTTTCACAATAGTGTAGCTGCTGCGATGCAATTGTATGATTGTTTATTGGAAAAAAAATGACATAGCCTTTCAATCAATCAATCTGTTTTATTGTAGTTTCTTTTTTGGTCACTTAGAAAATATTATGGTTTATAAAACATCTTTGTAAAGCACTACCTGAAAAGATAGAAGCCTAACCATACAAGCCTCAGGTTTTAGTATTTTAAAGGTTTCCCCAATTGTACTAACATTGGACTTTAGATGACGACTAATTTATTAAAATTATTTTCTCTTTTACAAGTAGTTTACATTTTGGGAGTTCAGTTTCAATCTCTTTTCAATTGATGATGTTTTTTGTGAACTTATTGGTATGATTGAAAATTCTTTGATGTTGATACGAATATTTTAAATAATATCAATGTCCTATTAAAGCAATGTAGTTTTGACGCATTCATTTTATCATTGAGCCTCTTAGATCAATTCTCATGCTATTCAATGATATGTATTTTTAGAATCAATAAAATTCATATGAAAATATTTTTGTTACTTTTTATTATACTTATTCAGTAATCGAATTAGACAAAAATCTTTTAGTTTTTTATATTGTAGATCTAATTATTTATCAAACACTGACATAATTTTTCTAAGCTTAACTTATTGTTATACTTATTAAAATTTTATTGTATGACTTTTGTTTAATTTCTTAAAATTACAAAATCCTGACCATTCCTTTGTTCTTAGAGATTAATATCAAAATGTTTTTTCTCCTATCATATTGCATCCTCTTAGACTTGAGGATTATTCACCAAAACAACATATTTCTTGATACTTCGTCAAAAAATTAGCTTGATCAGGCACGAATCTCAAGGCAAAAGTTAGTTGGAAACTTCAAAAATTAATTTTGGGAGCACCTGAACTCCGATTTCAGCAAACTTACACTCAAACTGAGCGTCTCGGAAATACGAATCCAACGACACCAAGATCAACCCAATCCGAGCCCAAATGAGTCCGAATCAAGGGCTCAAAGCGCTGTTGAAAGGTTCAAACCGCAATTTGAGTTACCAAACGGTCTCCGATTTTGACGAGCTTATACTCGAATCGAACGGCTGAACGAGACAAATCCAACGAGCCTAAGATCGCTGAATTCCAATATCATTAAGGCCTCCAAATGCTCAACGAACGGTGCATGATCAAAGGATTCGATATCGGCCGTCCATTCAAAACACTCCCAATTCGCCCTTGATCTCATGCCTATTTACGGGCTATGCCACTCCAGAAAAACTATAAATAGAGCCCTCATTCTACACAAAGGGGACTCAAGTGAAGAGAGAGAAAAAGAAGAGGAGAAAGGGGAAAAGGAGATTCCTCACCTCCTCGACCACCGCCGGAGCTCTTCATGCCGCCTGAAGATGCCGGAACTCTGCCGGATTTTCAGGAAACGCCAGGAATTTGCACAACTTCCACGTGATGCTGAAATTCTTCTCATTTAACGATAGAGTTCCCTCCTGACATCGAAACTCCGCCCAAGGGAGGCCGTATTTCTCCTTTGCCACCAACCGACGTCGGACTTCTACCCGACGTCGGACCTTCACTCTTCGCCAAGTCTCTACCTGATGTCAGACTTCTACCGGTTATTGGACTTCGCTGGACATCTATGCGAAGATGCATTTCTTTTCATTGATTGACTTCTACCTGACGCTGTTCTACTGATCTTCGTCGTCAGACTACAGTCTTTCCGACCTCCGTCGCCCACCGACTACGGTTCTCCTGACTTACGTCGCCCGCCGACTACAACCCTTCCGACCTCCGTCGCCCCTCGACTACGGTCCTCCCGACCAAACGAGCATGTCAATAATGACTCTTTGTATTAACATCATGTAATGTACTCCATAAGATGTACATCAAGCTAAGACCTTCCACCAAGGAAGGGCCTCATTTGTAATCGACTGCAATACTAGTGGATTCATTCAAACTGGGCTAGGCCCCGTGGTTTTTACCCCTTTTACAGGGGTTTTCCACGTAAAAATCTTGGTGTCTCATAAATGCTAGACCCTCTCTCCTTATCTGATTGCGTGCCGGATTTTCGTACAATGCTAAGACGTTAAATATGATATTTCTCTACCGCCGCGAATACTCCTGGACGCAACAGTTTGGCGCCGTCTGTGGGAAAGTGATTTCCAACTGGGGGGCAATTAGTACTCTAATCTCAAAAGATCACACAGCATCAATATCATAAGAAGCAGATGCGGACTGGGAGGCAATTAGTGCTCTAATCTCAAAAGATCACACATAGCATCAATATCATAAGAAGCAGATGCGGACTGGGGGGCAACTTTGACTCAAACCATGGTCAAATAGATCCTCCAATACCTTCAACATCAAGTTGATATTTCAGAAATATCTGAGCAAACGCAAGGATACTTCAAATCAATTACAAGCTTTATACAGTCCCTTGTTGGACTTCTACTCCTTGGGCAAGGTCTTAACCTCGACCTCAAAAAGGCAGTAACGGTCTAAAGATAGACCTTCTTCACTTTTGATTCGGGATATACGCGGCGTTCGCCCCCTCCCAATCAAAGCCAAATCAATCCAAGGGGATTCGATTCGACCTCTTCCACACAGGTTAACGTCGTTGAGCAAAGGCTCCGACATACAACCTCGGAAAGGTTTTACATCCTTGGTGGATTCTCTCGACCTCTTCCACACATGTTAACGTCGTCGAGAAAAGGCTCCGACGTACAACCTCAGAAAGGTCTCACATCCTTGGTGGATTCTCCTGACCTCATCCACACAGGTTAACGTCGTCGAGCAGGGCTCCGACATACAACCTCGGATAGGTTTTACATCTTCGTGGATTCTCCCGACCTCTTCTACATAGGATAACGTCGTCGAGCAAAGGCTCCGACATACAACCTCGGAAAGGTCTTACATCCTTGGTGGATTCTCCCGACCTCTTACACACAGGTTAACGTCGTCGAGCAAAGGCTCTGACATACAACCTCAGAAAGGTTTTACATCCTTGGTGGATTCTCTCAACCTCTTCCACATAGGTTAACGTCGTCGAGCAAAGGCTCCGACATATAACCTCAGAAAGGTCTCATATTCTTGGTGGATTCTCTCGACCTCTTCCATAGAGGTTAACGTCATCGAGAAAAAGCTCCGACATACAACCTCAGAAAGGTCTCATATTCTTGGTGGATTCTCTCGACCTCTTCATAGAGGTTAACGTCGTCGAGAAAAAGCTCCGACATTCAACCTCGGATAGGTCTCACATCTTTTGTGGATCCAATATATGTTAACAACATCGAGCAAATGCTCTAACATACAACATTGGTTTGGTCTTACATCCTTGGTTAACGTCGCCAGAATGACGTCAAGGGACTTCCATTTAACTTCTTCACAAAGTTAAATTTTTACCCGATGTTGAATTTCCTCTTGTTGCTGAGTTTTTGCCTTGCAGGACTTTCGTGGAACTTCTGCTCGTCGACAAACTTTCGTCGGTCTTCTACCCGACGTTAAACTTCTGTCTGACGTCGGACTTCTCCTTGTCGTCGGACTTCTGCTCGTTAGCAGACTCCTACTCGTTAGCGGACTTCTACTCGTCGACAAACTTTCGTCGGCCTTCTACCCGACGTTGAACTTATGCTCGTCAGCGGACTTCTACTCGTCGACGAACTTTCGTCGGTCTTCGACCCGACGTTGAACTTCTACTCGTCATCAGACTTCTGCTCGTCGATGAACTTTCGTCGGCCTTCTACCCGACGTTGAACTTCTGCTCGTCAGCGGACTTCTGCTCATCGACGAACTTTCGTCGGCCTTCTACCCGACGTTGAACTTCTACTCGTCGTCGGACTTTTGCTCGTCGACGAATTTTCGTCGGTCTTC
Source organism: Dendrobium huoshanense (assembly GCA_016618105.1). Classification (NCBI taxonomy): domain Eukaryota; kingdom Viridiplantae; phylum Streptophyta; class Magnoliopsida; order Asparagales; family Orchidaceae; genus Dendrobium; species Dendrobium huoshanense. Next base: position 2,300,022 of record CM028342.1, on the reverse strand, counting down.
TACCCGACGTCGGACTCCTCCCTATCGTCGGACTTCTGCTCGTTAGCGGACTTCTACCCGACGTCGGACTTCTCCGTGACTTCGGACTTCTGCTCGTTAGCGGACTTTTACTCGTCGTCGGACTTTTGCTCGTCGACGAACTTTCATCGGTCTTCTGCCCAAGGCCGTACTTTTACCCGACGTCGGACTTCACCTTGTCCTCGGACTTCTGCTTGTCAGCGGACTTCTGCTTGTCAGCGGACTTCTGCTTGTCGTCGGATTTCTGCTCGTCGACGAACTTTCATTGGCCTTCTGCCCGAGGCCGTACTTCTAATCGACGTCGGGCTTCTCCTTATCGTCGGACTTCTACCCGACGTCGGACTTCTCCCTATCGTCCGACTTCTGCTCGTCGGCAGATTTCTGCTCGTCGTCGGACTTCTGCTCGTCGACGAACTTTCGTCGGTCTTCTACCCGACGTTGAACTTCTGTCCGACGTCGGACTTCTGCTCGTCAGCGGACTACTACTCGTTAGCGAACTTCTACTCATCGACGAACTTTCGTCGGCCTTCTACCCGACGTTGAACTTCTGCTCGTCAGCAGACTTCTACTCGTCGACGAACTTTCGTCGGTCTTCGACCCGACGTTGAACTTCTACTCGTCGTCAGACTTCTGCTCGTCGACGAACTTTCGTCGGCCTTCTATCCGACGTTGAACTTCTGCTCGTCAGCGGACTTCTGCTCATCGACGAACTTTCGTCGGCCTTCTATCCGACGTTGAACTTCTACTCGTCGTCGGACTTTTGCTCGTCGACGAATTTTCGTCGGTCTTCTACCCGACGTCGGACTCCTCCCTATCGTCGGACTTCTGCTCGTTAGCGGACTTCTACCCGACGTCGGACTTCTCCGTTACTTTGGAATTCTGCTCGTTGGCGGACTTTTATTCGTCGTCGGACTTTTGCTCGTCGACGAACTTTCGTCGGTCTTCTGCCCAAGGCCGTACTTCTACCCGACGTCGGACTTCACCTTGTCCTCGGACTTCTGCTCGTCAGCTGACTTCTGCTCGTCGTCGGACTTCTGCTCGTCGATGAACTTTCATTGGCCTTCTGCCCGAGGCCGTACTTCTACCCGACGTCGGGCTTCTCCTTATCCTCGGACTTCTACCCGACGTCGGACTTCTCCCTATCATCCGACTTCTGCTCGTCGGCAGATTTCTGCTCGTCGTCGGACTTCTGCTCGTCGACGAACTTTCGTCGGTCTTCTACCCAACGTTGAACTTCTACCCGAAGTCGGACATCTTCCTGTCGTCGGACTTCTGCTCGTCAACAGACTACTACTAGTCATCGGCTTCTCGCTCGACTGCTACTTACAACGCACATTCGAACTCTCTTCTTTGGCTCCACACTCGATCGTTGACTGCTAATGGGCTTCAACTCGATCGTTCACCGCCAGAAAGCCGTGGGGGAAGGAAGAGAAATCCTGTAACTCCTGCGCGCGAGGAGGGGCGCTAATTCGAGCAGGGGAAATTTCCCGCTCGCAAATAGCGGAAGCCTCAACCGCCAGAAAGCCGTGGGGGAAGGAAGAAAAATCCGTAACTCTTGCGCGCGAGGAGGGGCGCTAATTCGAGCAGGGGAAAATTCTCGCTCGCAAATAGCGGAAGCCTCAACCGCCAGAAAGCTGTGGGGGAAGGAAGATAAATCCCGTAACTCCTGCGCGTGAGGAGGGGCGCTAATTCGAGCAGGAGAAATTTCCTGCTCGCAAATAGCGGAAGCCTCAACCGCCAGAAAGCCGTGGGGGAAGGAAGAGAAATCCCGTAACTCCTGCGCGCGAGGAGGGCGCTAATTCGAGCAGAGAAAGTTTTCCACTCAAAAATAGCGGAAGCCTCAGCCGCCAGAGAGTCAGAGGGAGAAAGAAAGAGAAGAGGCAATTTTTCTAAAGGCCTAGGGGGCCTATTTATAGGTTTTAGAGAGAAAGAGGGAAAGTTTCTAGAGTTCTCCAGCATTTTCGAATTTCTCACATTTTTCTAAATTTTTCGGAATTTTTTCGAATTTTTTGGAATTTTTTTGGATTTTTTCGGAATTTTTTGGACCCAAACATAGCAAGAAAAAACATTTTTCTCGCATGTGGGCCTTAATTCGGTGGCAGCGAACCGCCACCCATAAAATGTGCCAATCAGCGGGCTCCTCATAGGGATCGTACAAAAAAAAAAAAAAATCAGCAACGGCCGCGCCTTTCTAGGCTGGCCGCGTGATAAGACTTTCAAAGAGGTGGACGGTTCGGCAATTCTTGAAGTGAAGATAAGCTTTCCAAGGAGGACGGAAGAGATTGTAATGATTTGAGTTAATTAAATTACAGCTTATAAAGAGACCGCCACTTTCAAAACCACTGCTCCGGCTCATTTTAAAATGAAACTAGCTTATCATTATCTGAACTACTCAGCTTGTTTAAGGAGGCGTTACTTCTCAATGGTTTCATTAGCAACACCAATGGATTACTTATGTTAAGATCAGATTGGGACAATTCTCAATTATCAAGTATCTTAGTACTATTTCAAAATCGCATAAAAATTTCTCAAAGACTGTGGTGTATATTTTCGGACTTCTGAAGCTTCGATGTCCGAAAATAGGGGGGCAACTGATACGTCGTCAAAAAATTAGCTTGATCAGGCACGAATCTCAAGTCAAAAGTTAGTTGGAAACTTCAAAAATTAATTTTGGGAGTATCTGAACTCCGATTTCAGCAAACTTACACTCAAACTGAGCGTCTCGGAAATACGAATCCAACGACACCAAGATCAACCCAATTCGAGCCCAAATGAGTCCGAATCAAGGGCTCAAAGCGCTGTTGAAAGGTTCAAACCGCAATTTGAGTTACCAAACGGTCTCCGATTTTGACGAGCTTATACTCCAATCGAACGGTTGAACGAGACAAATCCAACGAGCCTAAGATCGCTGAATTCCAATATCATTAAGGCCTCGAAATGCTCAATGAACGGTGCATGATCAAAGGATTCGATATCGGCCGTCCATTCAATTCGCCCTTGATCTCACGCCTATTTACGGGCTATGCCACTCCAGAAAAACTATAAATAGAGCCTTCATTCTACACAAAGGGGACTTAAGTGAAGAGAGAGAAGAAGAAGAGGAGAAAGGGGAAAAGGAGATTCCTCACCTCCTCGACCACCGCCGGAGCTCTTCATGCCGCCTGAAGACACCGGAACTCTGCCGGATTTTCAGGAAACGCCGGGAATTTGCACAACTTCCACGTGATGCTGAAATTCTTCTCATTTAACGATAGAGTTCCCTCCTGACGTCGAAACTCCGCCCAAGGGAGGCTGTATTTCTCCTTTGCCACCAACCGACGTCGGACTTCTACCCGACGTCGGACCTTCACTCTTCGCCAAGTCTCTACCCGATGTCAGACTTCTACCGGTTATTGGACTTCGCTCGACATCTATGCGAAGATGCATTTCTTTTCATTGATGGACTTCTACCTGACGCTGTCCTACTGATCTTCGTCGTCAGACTACAGTCTTTCCGACCTTCGTCGCCCACCGACTACGGTCCTCCTGACTTACGTCGCCCGCCGACTACAACCCTTCTGACCTCCGTCGCCCGCCGACTACAGTCCTCTCGACCAAACGAGCATGTCAATAATAACTCTTTGTATTAACATCATGTAATGTACTACATAAGATGTACATCAAGCTAAGACCTTCCACCAAGGAAGGGCCTCATTTGTAATCGACTGCAATACTAGTGGATTCATTCAAACTGGGCTAGGCCCCGTGGTTTTTCCCCCTTTTACAGGGGTTTTCCACGTAAAAATCTTAGTGTCTCATAAATGCTAGACTCTCTCTCCTTATCTGATTGCGTGCCGGATTTTCGTACAATGCTAAGACGTTAAATATGATATTTCTCTACCGCCGCGAATACTCCTGGACGCAACATTTCTATAGCATTTTATATTACTTTGTGTCTCATTTGGATATTAAACTTCACCTCTATGCATCATATTTAAGCTTACTAAAAATTTCATTTTGGGCTTAAAAATTTATAAATCATGGATTCATGATTTCTCATTTGGGATTAGGATTGGGAACAATTAGTATAACTAGAAGTGGATTAAAAGGACAAATAATGGTGGTAGGTAGTGATTGGGAAGTACAAGGGAGGTGGTTGCTTAGTAGTAAGTCGAGGTTTGGGAGAACAATTTATCCAATACTCATACTTCTTCACATACTGTGGGATACTTGTCGAATTTCTTGGTGAACAATACTTTAGGCATACTCCATGCATGTTGCTAGTTGCATACCTTATTTTGCGGTTTATACTAAGAGATGAAACATATAATATTATAACTAAAAGTGCATCAAAATCTCAGCTGTCTAATATCCTTCTCTTCATGTCTGTTATTAAGTTCTTAGGAAGAAAGCTGCTTATGTAAACATCATAGTATCATACTGTTACGGTAGAGTTGATTGGCTTGCTTCCAACATTTGGTGACGAGGATGTTAGGCCGGTCGAAGAGGGGCCGGCTGAACCTATTGAACTTGTCCCTAGTGGACCGGTTTTCTATTACAGCCGCCGGCCCAAGGAAGGGAGAGAGAGAGAGGGCCGGCTACTCCTATGGGGCCCACACCTTTATTAAAACTTGTTTGGAGGGAAATATTTGAATTATGGGCTGTTTAGGGATTTTTTATTATTCCTTTGGCTTTTTTTTTTCCTTTGACTTTAATTAGTTGCTAATGCTAGAATTAAGGTGTCATCTTGAATTTGAAATCGGATTTGAGATATAGGGTTTGTGCTTTTGGGCTCTAGGCTTGCTAGAGAATTTGAGAGTTGTTTCTTCCTCTCGAATTGAAAAAACTAGTATCTTGTATTGTTTCTCTTGTTCGTGGATTGAATAGAAGAAAGTTTCCTTTTTCTCTCCAATATCCTGAAATTCCTGCGTCATTTTTGTTGTTTTCCTCTGAAATCAGCAAATTTCTTGCTGTTTTTACCGATTATTGCTAGGTTTGCTTGCAAACTTAAGTATTTCCCTTAGGGTTACTTGCGAACTCAAGTATGTCCTATCAGAGGACCTGAATTTCAGTTCGCTACTTCAATGATGTGAACTTGTTGCGATGCATGGCCAGGCCTGGTGAAAACACCACCCAGCTATGCCGCTTGACCCTGAATATAGATTTGAATGCTGACCATTAATGATATCGCTTGGTTTTTGCTTCAGTGAGACCTTTATAGCAGCTTGTCAAGGTAAAACGTATCCATCCAGTATCCTTGCATCCTTTTTTTTCGCTGTGAGGTTAATATTCTCAGTGCAGTTTAACTTGCTTTGGTATAGACTCAAAATTTTTTATGATTTTTCATGAGAAGAACTTTTAGTGTTTCTATTCTTCACTCAAAGTAAGAAAAATATGTAGTGCTTCCTCTTAGTATTGATTCTGTACCAAAAAAAAAGGTAAAATTGGAAGAAAGTGAATTCCTCTCTAGCTGCTTGTCAAGGTAATGCTCCAGTAACCTTGCATCCTTTTTTTAATTGTGGTAAGGTTGATATTCTCCTTGCAGTTTAACTTTCTTTATTAGAGACTCAAACTTGCTAATGATTTTTCATGTGGATAACTTTTGTTGATTCAATTCTTCAACTTAAGCAGGAAGAATGTGTAGCGTTTCTTCTTAGTATTGATTCTGTACAGCAAAAAGCTAAAATGGAAGAAAGATGAGTCCTTTCTAGCAGCTTGTCAAAGTAAAACGTTTCCAGTAACCTTGCATCCTTTTTTCGTTGTAAGGTTAATATTCACTGTGCAGTTGATCTTACTTTAGTATGGACTCAAACCTGCCTATGATTTTTCCTGAGGATAACCTTTATTGTTTCAACTCTTTTAGTTCTGCTCGATAGCTCCCCAGTCATTAGCGAGGCGGCGGATTTTTCTTCATTGACAAGTGAGAAGCCTGTTTCTAGTTTAGTGATGAGTGACAAGCTAAGTCTTCTGTGGTTTCTGTGCCAAAGTTGTTGGCCATGAATATTTCTTATTAAACTATGGAAGTGAAAGCTGGTGCTGCAGCCAAATATATGAAAATCATGCCCTGGACATCACCAACTTAACCCTGAAGGAAAAGACTAAAGCTGGGGAGTTGCCACCAAAAACAAGTATGAGTAATATCTCTCTGCTGGGGCTTTGGAATTATACGAGTTAAATTGCAGGTAACATGCAAACTTTGTTGTCTCTTTTGTAGCAATAATGTGGGTATGGCTTGTGCAGCATCAGTTGAATAAAATTTCTTAAGGGTCCATTTGATTCTTAATGCATTTTTGGTTTAGGGGAATTGGCGTAGTAAAAATCTATTTTATTAGCAATCTCAGATTTGGTATTTGGTTTCAATATAGTTTATAGATAATTAATTTTACATAAGATGAGAAAGCTAATGCCAATGCCATGCCCTTGTAAAAAATGAGAAGAAAAAATGCTGGATTATCATTGTTAACTTATCCCCTTCTAACAAAATAATAATTTAGGTTCTTATTTGTAATGGACATTTCTCGAATGGATTACACAGTTAAACTTTGATTGGTACTTAAAGGCGTACAATGCTAGTGCTGATCAAAGGCAAAGGATGAGAAAGCTAGGTATAAAGTGGGTTCCAGGCGGTTTCATCAAGAAGGATATTGTAGTTGAGGGTGTTCTTAATCTTCTAGGGGACCAACCTCAATTATTGAAGGATGTTCTGGTCTTCTGGTGGACGTTGAATCCCCAAAAATCGGAGTCCAGAATGTCTTGGTATTAGACATTTAAACTTAAAGCTTGTGTACATGATCGTTGCCTCCTTGAAAGTGATCTTTTGGGTAGGAGGTAACGGTTGCTAGAATATCTCTTTGAAGATTGATTGAGCTTAGGGCTGCAAATGAATCGATATGCTTTATGAGCTATTTGTGACTAGATTTGGTTAGTTATTTTTCATGATCGTTTAGTAATTGATCGTACAAAGCTTGAACACTTCTATAAACATTCAATTAGTATATGAACAAGTTTGAACAATTTGTTTATTGATTCATTTATGATATTGGGTAGCATCATCTAACACTTTCGTTGTTAGGTCCCAAACCCTAGATGAGAAAAACTTAGAGTTGTGTTAGTAGTCGACATCCAGCGTAAAATTGTCGAATAATCATGCAATGAATTCTTTAATTCATTACATTAATGCTAGGGTGTTTCTTAGAAGTGACGCGCTGTATGACCTGAATGCAGCTATAAATGTGCAAGGGCTATTTTAATGGCGCACGATTGCAATATTAAATAAGCAAAGGGTTCCTACATTATGGATGGATGCGAGCAAATATGCTAGTTTATAAAACTAGAATTATGATATAATTTAGAATACAGGTTCTCTTATAAGCAATTTAATAAAATTAATAGATATTATAATTTTTAGGAAGATAAATATTTTATGCATTCGAGAAACTAAATGGTTTGGAGAGAAGACTAAAGCGTTTGATAGGAGAAGTAAGAATTTAGTTTAAGTGAAGTGCATTAAGAATGAAGATAAAAAATGCTTTTATTAGAAGAAGATATTTAACAAAGGTGGATGAGATACTTCGATAAACTTTTTAATGAAGGTTGTGAGAATATGATTGATTTTAGTGACATTAACACCCTAAATGGATATAAAGATTTTTGTTTTTATTGCCATATTAGTAAAATTGAAGTTAGAGAGGTTTTAAAGAAAATAAAGTGTGAAAAAGCTATTGGTCTTGATGATATTCCAATAGAGGTGTAAAAATGCTTAGGAGATGAAGGTTAGCTTACTAAACTTTTCAATATTATTTTGAAGACTAAAAAAGATCCAGATGAGTGGAGTGTGTTAATTCTTATTTTTAAGATTAAAAGTGATGCACAAGAGTGCAAATTATAAATGAATTAGGTTAATGTGTCATACATTAAAACTATGGGAGAGAGTTATTGAATATCGGTTACAACGTGATACAAATGTTTCTCAAAATCAATTTGAATTCATGCCCGGTAGGTCTACTATGGAAGCTATACTTTTATTGAGAGGTTTGATGTAGAAGTATAGAGAGTGTAAAATATTCCAAATGCAGGATTTTTGAAAATATTTGCATTCTATTTGATGAAGAAGAAATGCAAAATAAAGTAAATATAGTGTAAAAAATAAAGTAATGTAGTGTAAATCATTTTAATTCATTTATGTGATAAACTAAACTCGCCCAGTTTTGAGCGAGAAATGTTTACACCGTAAGCTATGTTGCACCGATACGGATACGGCGATACAGATACGACACGATATGGATACGGGACACGCCAATTCTTAAAAATACAGGATACGGATACGGCGCGGATACGACATTATAATATATAAATAATACATAAAAATTAAGAAAATAATCAAAGTGTAATATTTGAAATGACAAAAAAATTGAAATAAAAGTAAGCATTAAATATTTAAATGTCTAGTACATCAACAAAAACAAGAAGATAAATTGTCCAGCACATAAAATTTCAACTATTCAATAGAAGGAATGATAGGATTAGCTTCTTCAGTGGTTTGTCTTTGAGTTTCTATATCATCTTCAATAAATACCATAGCTTCCAATTCAGGCTCATCAAGTGAAATATTAGCAATTTCTAATATTCCCATATCCTCAAGAGTAAAACATTCTAGTTATTTCCCCGTCTAGTTGTTCTCTCATTTGTTTCTCCAAAGCACTATCTACAACATGTTTTTTTCTTTTTGGTTCAAAACCCTCCATTTGAAAAGGCCATTTATTTACAGTACTGTCATCACATCTAATTGAAGAAGATGATGAAGGATATGAAGCATGAGTGCTTGGAAGTGGAATATGTTTTGGAAGCTCTTTTTTAATCCTTTGCTTAGCTTCACTGATTTTTCTTTGTAATTCCGTCATTTGTGATGATCTTATCTTTGGGCAAACTTTGATTCCATGACCACTAATCTTCAACAAGTGAAAGTGTAGATATGTTGCGACTCTGCCGGGGGTCCAAGGGGGCGCTGCCCCCTGGCGGGGTTCGACCTGACCGGTCAGGTCGCGGGGTCAAGGGGCAGCGCCCCTGCGGGGGTTTTAGGGGGCAGCGCCCTCGAAACAATTTGTTTTTTGTAAGAGTAATTTTGAAGTGTTGTTTATTTTTAAAGTTGTTTTTATGAAAAGATACCGAGCGGTACCGAGCATGTTTTAGCTTCTCGGTGCCGCTTGGTACCATTCGGTACCCCTCTATACCGAGCAATACCGAGCGATACCGAACAATACCGAGCGGTACCGAGCAATACCGAGCGATACTGAGTTCCAATACCGAGCGGTACCGAGTTCCAATACCGAGCAGTACCGAGTTCTAATACCGACCAATACTGAGTTCCAATACCGCTCGGTATCGAGTAGTACCGAGCAATACCGAGTTACAGTACCGAGCAGTACTGAGTTCCAATACCGAGCGGTACCAAGTTTCAGTACAGCTCGGTATCGAGTAGTACCGAGCAATACTGAGTTCCAGTACCATTCGGTACCAAGCGATACCGAGCCTATGATTAAGAAAATGAAGAACGGCGAAGAAAACGAACCTTCACTGCTCACGTCGCCTTCACTATTCGCGTTGTCGAGCCGCTCCGTCGACGAAGGATGATCCTATCGACTTTAATGCTCGCGTCGTCAAGCCTCTTTGTCGACAAAGGATGATACTGCTTGCTTCTATGCTCGAGTTATCGAGCCGCTCCTTCAACTATAACGAAGAAGATGAACACTTGTGTGGAAACGAAAAACATAGCTCTTTGAAATGTTTCAGCCGCATAAATGAATATGGGTATTGAGCGGAAACGGTGGAAAGCCGAAAAGAATAGGGTAAATTGTGGCTCAGTGTTTTTTTTTAATAGGACACGCGTATCTGATACGCGTGTCCAGTCAAATTTAAATAGTATTTTAATTGGATACGGCTTTGCCGTATCCAACACGTATCCGTGCCGTATCGGAGGCGTATCCGTATCCGATACGTGTCCGATACAGCACGCCTCGTAAATAGGAGTATCCGTGCAACATAGACCGTAAGCAAGCTCGCTTGACTGCTGCTGCCAATCACCATTGCCATTGATCACCACTACCCGCCAGCCACCTACGACCACCACCGATCGGCCGTTGCAGGCTACCACCTATTGCCTACCGCTAGCTGCCACACTTGTTGTAGGCTACCAGTACATACCATTGTTGACCACCACAGCCACCTGCTGGCCACCACTCGCCGCCACCATTTTTAGACTTTACACTATATTCATTTTTTTCTAACCAAACAAAAATAAAACATTCATCTGAATTTATTTTACACATCCAAATAACTCAAAGTCTTCATTTTACATTGCATTCTTTTTTTAGCCAACCAAACAACCTATTAGTTATGGTTGTTCTTATAAACATTTGCAAGAGGATGTACCTTGGTATATTTTTTTATGATGATATTCTTCTTGTTGGTAAGTTTAGAGAGGGAGTTGAAGGAGAACTTGAATTATGGATGTTCACCTTAAGAGTCTAAAGGTTTTTGTTTGAGTAGATGTAAAATCGACTATATGGAGTGTAATTTTAGTTATAATACATCTAGATGGGGGATTATGGCTTTGGGCGATCAAGTCATTAATAAGAGTACATGTTTTAGATATCCCGAGTATGTTATTGAAAGTGATGGTGAAATAGATTAGGATATTATTAGTAGAATTCAAGTTGGATGCTTGAAGGAATGAATCAGACCTGTTGTGTGATAGATTAAAGGAAAATTCTATAAGATGGTGGTGAGACTTGTAATGGTTTATGGCGCAAAATGATGGCCGTTAAAAGAGAAGCATAAAATTAAGTGTTGCGGAGATGAGGATGCTCAGGTGGATGAGCAACTTCACTCTTAGAAACATAATGCAAAATGAGTATATACGTGGAACTGTTGGAGTAGCTTTTGTGGAAGATAAGATTAGAGAGAGTCACCTTGGATGGTCTGGACACATCAAATATTGGCCTTTTGTTAACCCGGTTAGGAAATTTGATATATTGGATTTGGCCTATTTCAAGAAAGGTAGAGGTAGACCTAAAAAATCTTGGCTAGAAAACATTAGAAATGACCTTTTATTAAAGTTAAGTGAGAATTTGATTCTTAACAGGGCTCAATGGAGAAAATGATTCATGTTGCTGACCTCATGTAGTGCGACAAAAGCTTGATGTTTTTGTTGTTGGTAGCATCATTTAAAGCTTGTGAACAAGCTAGTTAAGTAGCTTTATTAATGGTTGATAAAATGTTCATTTAAGACTTAATAATATGCTCAATTATTAATTTAGTAATATGTGAAAATATAGTGTCGTTCTTTTATCTATTAGATTTTTTTTGTAAATGAATACAAGCCTATTAAAATGCTTATTTTTTTAGTAGGTTGTTAAGTTAAATTCTGTTAGACCGGTCCAGCCGGTCCGCACGGGACCGGCATTTCGCAATTGACGCAGGATCTCCGCCTCCTGCGGCGATCGGGCGGCCCGATCGCCCAAGCAGAGCGTTTTAGGAAGGATTTTTTGGGGGATTGAGAGAGAAATTTGAATGTCGGGACTATTTAGGGATTTCCTTTTGATTTGTATGCATTAAATACTTTGTTTTCCTAGGGTTAGGGCATCTTGAATTGGGTTGAAATTTGAGATATCTTAGATTTAGGTTTTCTTTGGGCTCTAGCGGCGTCTAGAGATTTGTGAGAGATCGATCCTCCTCTCGAATTGAGGATCAAGTGTATCTTTCTATTTTATGTGTACCTTTCATCAAATGATACAAATTATCTACGTTTTTGTGATTTTGTGTGGATTTGTGGAGAAAGCTCGTTGTTTTTCAATGATTGATAGAAAGTACTTGAGATCTTCAAGTGTTTCCTATCAAATTGGTATCAGAGCAAGCCTTGGGACCATTCGTGGGCTGATTTCGGCGAAGTTCGGTGGCTGATTTTTGGTTGGGAAGGGACGAAGTGCTGTTTTTGTAATCCAAATCCGGAATTTTTGGATTTACAAAAGTTTGGATCGAGATGGCAGCCAAGAAAGTTAATGCGCTAGAAGAAAGGCTTGAATGGGAGATGAACCAAATCAAGACAACAGTGGAGGAAAGAATTTCCTCCATGGAAGGACAAGTAGCTGATTTCCGGGACATGATGAAAAAAATGTTGGAAATCCACAACCAAACGGCTGCTTCTGTGGAAAAAGAGGAGGAAAGAAAAAATACGAATTTTGAAATTCTTAGGGAGGAAGATGAGATGGAGATACTTCCTCATCTGGAGCCTGTCCAGAGGGAAGAAAGAGGAGGTTATGGGGAACGCCATGAGGGATACTATGGCCACTGTGGTGCTGATTTTGAAGACAAAAGGGGGGATTTCGAAGGGAGTTTGGGCTATGGCAGAGCAAGGGAAGAGCGGGACACATGGGGTAGACCGAGCACCTAGGAAAGGGGAAGTTATGGAAGAATTAAGGGAAATGGTGGTGACCAGAAGGTGAGGAAGTTGAAGATGCCCATCTTCGAAGGAGAAGATGCGTATGGATGGATTTACAAGGTAGAGCAGTACTTTGTCGTCAATGGGTTGATGGAGGAGGAGAAGCTAACAGCAGCGGGATTATGCTTGGAAGGGAAAACCCTATCGTGGTTTCAGTGGAAAGACCAACGGAAGCCGATCAAGAACTGGAGGGAATTTAAAGACTGCATAATAGAGCGTTTCCAAACTGATCGGGGAGGAGACTTCTATGAGCAGTTCTTTGCTTTGACACAGGAGGGATCAGTAGCAAATTACCGGGAGCAGTTTGAGCACCTAGCTAGTAGGGTGGAGCGACTCTCAGATACAGTGTTGGAGGAAAATTTCATGAAAGGGTTGAAGGCATAGATCTGAGCGACAGTGAAAGTTCTGATGCCTAGTGACTTGGTGGAGACCATGAAATTGGCACAGCTGGTGGAAAATCAGAAGAATCTAGAGAAGGGAGCCAGGAGCAGCAGCTCAGGAGGCTCTTACAAGATTACGACCACTTTTCTAGCATCAGATTGGAGGAGGGAGGGGATGTTTCTTTTTCTGTGCAGCCCTTGATTCAGCAATACAGTAAGGTTTTTCAGTCACCTCAAGGATGACCACCTCCGCGGGAACACGAGCATATTTCCACTTTGAGGACAAGGTGGATCTTTGGGAGGGGAGTATTATTAGACCGGTCCACTGGACCAGTCCAGCCTGTCCGCATGGGGCCGGCATTTTGCAATTAACGCGGGATCTCCGCCTCCTGCGGAGATTGGGCGGACAGATCGCCCAAGCAGAGCGTTTTAGGAAGGATTTTTGGGGGGATTAAGAAATTTGAATGTAGGGACTATTTAGGAATTTCCTTTTGATTTGTATGCATTAAATACTTTGTTTTCCTTGGGTTAGGGCATTTTGATTTTGGTTGAAATTTGAGATCTCTTAGATTTTGGTTTTCTTTGGGCTCTAGCGGCGTCTAGAGATTTGGGAGAGATCGATCCTCCTCTCGAATTGAGGATTAAGTGTATCTTGCTATTTTTCGTGTTCCTTTCATCAAATAATACAAATTATCTACTGTTTTTATGATTTTGTGTGGATATTGTGGAGAAAGCTCGCTGTTTTTCGAAGATTGATAGAAAGTACTTGAGATCTTCAAGTGTTTCCTATCAAATTCCCATTTTTAAGCTCGATAACCTATTTACTAGTAGACTCGATAAGCTTGTTTGGTTAACTAACAAATTGTTCGATAGTGTTTCTAGTTAATTGCCTCTATGAATCTCATTTGGTTGGCTAATAAGCTCGATAATTACAATTTAGATTAACTCAAGTTGAGCTCAAACAAAAATAATTATAATTTTAAACGAACATAATCACAAATACTTGACAATCTTTAAATGATACTACCCATTTAAATGAGCATAAATAGAACAAATATGAAGTCTTAAATGGGCCTAAAAATGAACATGGATGCTTGCTGAGCTGATGGATCAATTAAGTATAACAACTTCTATGACAATAAGTGTAGCTGATACTCTCACAATGCCACCAATCCTCACAAACACAACAAAAGAAACCTAATTCCTCAAAATATAACTTAATATCTCTAATTTCTCTTTTCATAAGAACCTAATTCAAATCTCAATCAAGAATTCATACAAATTAGGAGATCATATGCCATGTTAACAAAGCTCTTCCATATCACCTTGTAGGAGAAAATACATTTTTTTAATTCTTTTGTCAGTTTTTGGCAATCCGTGATAAGAGTGGCAGAGCCTGAAATTTTTGATCGGGATATAAAGTAATTTCATAATTTAGAAGTGGTGCACATTAAATTTTTACTGTTATAAAGATCAAAATAGTTGGAGCTTATTTATAAATCTATTATATTTATAAGGGCATATTAAAAATTGGAGGCCCTGGTCGACCTTATAAGGGCATATTTTCATTTTGTTGTAATATTTTACGTTTCTTGGAGGAATGCATCGGGTTTATTGTGTGATAGAAAAGTACCCCTCAAACTTAAGGGTACATTCTATAAGATGGTAGTGAGGCCTGCAATGCTTTATGGTGCTGAATGTTGGCCATTAAAAGAGAAACATAATACTAAGTTAAGTGTGGCAGAGATGAGGATGCTCAGGTGGATGAGTGGGTTTACCCTTAGAGATAGGATAAGAAATGAGCATATACGTGAAAAGGTTGGAGTAGCTCCAGTAGAAGATAAGATTAGAGAGCGTCGCCTTAGATGGTTTGGTCATATAAAACGGCGGCCTTCCAATGACATGGTTAGGAGAGTATAGGTATTAGATTTGACTTATGTTAAGAAAGGTAGAGACAGACCTAAAAGGACTTGGTTAGAAAATATTAGGAATGACCTTTCTTTATTAGATTTAAACGAGAATTTGACCTTTAATAGGACACAATGGAGAAAAAAGATTCATGTAGCCGACCCCACGTAGTGGGATAAAGGCTTGATGTTGATGTTGTTGTTGTTGTAATATTTAACGTTTCTATTTATTTATATTTATTTTCTACGAAAAAAAATTTACACTATTAGTTGATATGTCTTGTCTCTTCCCTGCCTTTTTTTATTTTTTTTAATTATTTATCATAATTTATTGTCTTTTCCCTGCCTTACATTCTCTATATAGCAAATTGCTTAACATTGTCGTAGTTCTGATTTGAGTTTACTGTTTTGACAAATTACATGATTTGTAATTCAATACCCCGGGTTGCTAAAATTGTCATTAACTACTGCGCTTAATTTTGATATTTCTTCAAGAAAATCTTCTTTAGAAAATATCAGAAATTATCTTTCTTTATTAGATTTAAATGATTTAAATGGGAATTTGACTTTTAACAAAACAAAATGGAGAAAAAGTATTTATGTAGCCGACCCCACGTAGTGGGACAAAGGCTTGATATTTTTATTGTTGTTGTTGTAAGAAAATCTTCATTTTATTATGTTTTGGTTGCTGTTATTGTCATACAAGACATCACAATCAGGTAGCTCACTTACACAATTGAACTCGAATGGAGACAATGCTTGATCTTAGGGTTTGGTTTGCTTTGAGTAAAAGAGAAAGCAAGAAGAAAATTGAAAAGAAAATGACAAGGACAAGTTAGTTGAATTGAAATATCGCTTATCTTATTTGTTTGGTTGAGAATATAGCTGGAAAAGTTCTTATGATGTAGCTGAGCACAAAGAGGATAATTTTAGAGAAAAAGAGATTGAGGAAATACTGGTATAACAATTTAAATGTGTTATGAACATAAATTTAAATTAGCAAGAATGCTACAATCGATATATGGTTTGACTTAGGCTTCATTTGGGACGGTTTTCTTATTCCTTCTTAAAGCTGTTTTTTAGTACAAAAAATTTAATTTTTCTACTAAAAAATAACTTTAAGAAACAAGAAAAAAGCCGTCCCAAACCAAACCATAATGAATGACCTCCATACCTGCTAAAGAACTTCTCCTATTATGGATTCCTTTCTTTCTACTCGAATATAATTCTTTTGCTCCACATGGGTGGAGAAATAT
The DNA here is from genome assembly GCA_016618105.1 of Dendrobium huoshanense. Classification (NCBI taxonomy): domain Eukaryota; kingdom Viridiplantae; phylum Streptophyta; class Magnoliopsida; order Asparagales; family Orchidaceae; genus Dendrobium; species Dendrobium huoshanense. The sequence continues at coordinate 2,283,986 of CM028342.1, read as the reverse complement.
GCAAATCTCTTCCTTAAAGGAGAGTAGTCCTCTCATATTCATTATGGGCAAGGGGATCATCTCTAAGCCTAAGCTTATCAAACTTTATATGAAATGTCATCTAATAAAGTGATCTAACACTTTTGAGGGGGATCAAACTTTTGGTGGTGACCAAGGCTGCCAACAACAATTACATGCGGTATATATGACCTTTTGGCTCAAATAAATTCCCTCTTAGATATGTGAAAATTCTGATTGCAATTCATGAAGAGAGAGAGAGTAGAAGCCAAAGATCTCATCAAAATAGTTTTGTATATCACTTGATCTTCAAAATAAATTTTCAAATAAGATTATCCTACATTCTCTAGAATGAGCTAATCAATTTATAGACAAAACAAGAATAACAACAACAACAAGATGCCTTGGCCCCACTACGTGAGGTCGGCTACAATAATCTTTTTTCTCCACTGTTGTCCTATTGAAGATCAAATTTTCATTTTAATCTAATAAAAAATGATCATTTTAATACTTTCTAACCAATAACCAACTCTTTTAGGTCTACCTCTACCTTTCTTAACATAGACCGGATCTAATATATCTACTCTCCTAATAAAGTCATTAAAAGACCAACATTATATCTGATCATATCATCTAAGACGACTTTCTCTAACCTTTTCACGTTTTGTCTTTAAGTTTACTTTTCTCTATATTCAATTTCTCTTTTAGCTTGATTTCTATGGGTTGCAAATTTGAATCCAACAGTTCCATGTATTTACGGATAAAAAATATCATACAGTTATAAATATAAAGACCATCATATCCTTCAATTGTAAAGAAAGTTATAAAATATAATTTTTAATTGGATGGGAACAAGATCCAATGCATCAATACCTGTCTGCAAAGTTACTAAAAAAAAAAAAAAAAAAGTAAAGCCGCATGTGAAATAAATTTATTTCAAACTTTCCTTCCTCATCACGCTTAGTCAACTTCTTTTCTTCTATATATTTTTATTTTATAGTCTAAAAAAGCTTTAGATATACAGCTATGAGTTAGTTATCCAAGCAACTAAGCAAGCACAATAATAAGCCAATTGCAATCTGTTGGATATTAGGACGAGCAGTTCACCAACATCAGCTCTACTCTACCCTTTTTAAACCCAATCAGCCCATACAATCTCCACCATTCAAAACTCCATATTCCAAATTCCACCTTAACTATCTCTACACTCCAGCCTGCTTCTCCTCTACCCTCCAATGGCTCTCAAGGGATCTCAACTGATCCTAATCATTTCTTTCTTCATATCTAGCCTCTTTGCCGCCGCCATTGCCCAATCGTCGAGCTCGTGCACATCAGCACTTTTGAGCCTGTCACCTTGCCTGAACTTCATCTCACGCAACGAGACAACGCCATCGAGCTCGTGCTGCTCGCAGCTCAGTACTGTGGTCAAGTCGGAACCGCAGTGCCTATGCGCAGTTCTCAATGGCGACGCTGCATCCGGTCTTGGCATCTCCATTAACAAGACTCAGGCGCTCGCACTGCCCGCCGCCTGCAAGGTTCAGACGCCGCCGGTTAGCCAGTGCAATAGTAAGCTTCGTCTTTGTCCAACTTCCCATATGTCTTTTCTTTCCTTCCAGTTTTTGATAATTAAATGAATCTGCACTGTTTTGCAGCTGCATCATCACCACCGGCGACGCCAAGTGGATCAAAAAATGTTCCATCTGTGGATACAGGTTCAGCAAATGGAAGTGCTGCTGAAATTTCTGTCACATTTGTTCTCAGTCTGATGTTTGTGGTTGTGTTTTCTTCTGCTTCTGCTATCACTATATGAGACTTTTGGTGTGCATTTTAGCTTTTCTATTGATTATTATTTTTGTCATAGTTGTTATTGTTGTATCCTTATATGATTTACCTTTGTTGAATGACCAGATTTGTATTGGTTAATTTTGTTGTATTATTTGTAAGCAGAGTTAAGAGTTCATGCAGCTATTCTTATACATTTGCTTTGTAGAATCTTAAGCGTTGTTTGAGATGGTTTTTTTTACTGTATTAAAAAGTTGTTTTAAGAAGCATAAGGAAAGCTGACTCAAACGAAATCTAAAGTGAAGGAATCGTGTGGTGGATTATTGTTTTGCAATAACCAAAATGGACTTTATGATGGCGTATAGTAGCTTGGAAACTAGAAGGGGTTCAGTGAGCTCAAGTTTGAATGTTTAAGCATATTAAAAAATTAATTTTATTTAAAAAGATGAATATATTTAAAATTAAAATGTCAATTTGTGCATGGTTTGTTGGCTTGCAGCAGAAAGAATGCAAAGCATTTTAACAGAAGGGGATTTGAAAATTTAGGTGTTTAGTTGAAGAGCAATTTGGTTGGTTTAAACAAAGAATGTAGTGTAAAATGAATATGTTGGAATTGTTAGATGAATGCAAAGTAAATTTAAAAGTTTTTTTTTTAGTTGGTTAAACGAAATGAATGTAGTGTAAAATTTAAAAATGGTGACGGTCGTGGTGGTGGCTAACAATGGTGGCTGTAGGAGGTGGGCTAATATTTATGCAATTTAAGGGCTAATATTTCAATTTATTCATATCTCAAATGTTAAAAATTTGCACTTCAACTTTGTATTTAGAAGATTTAGGTGCTACAAGAAAAGTTACATAATGAGCTCATAAAAATCAATAAAAAATTGCATGACAAGACTCTTACAAGTTACAAGCACATGAACATAATACTTAAAAGTTAAAACACCAATGAGCACATGTGGACTGCTTCCTAATGCCAGCTATTAGATAGAGTTGTACAGCTTATGTTGATCTATTGGTTGAGAGCTATTAATCAAGTGGTCTTGAATTTGAGTCTTGCATATATAATGTGTGTATAAATTTGACTTAATTGACCTAAATGTCTGGAAAAAAAAAAAGATAGAGTGCCAACTAGGTAAATGAGGTAACAAATTTGCATATGGAATGATCTTTTTTTATAATGCAATGGCAACTTTGGGATTAGTTATTATGTGTGGACGTCGAATGCCGTTTGGAGACCAATCAGAATGCGCTACATCACCCATTTGCTTGGTACCGCTGCTTCGTACTACTCGGTACCACAGCTCTGTACTGCTGACGTGGTGTATTATGGTTGGTCTTCGGACGTCGTTCAGTGTCCGGCCTTCGAATAGAATAATTTCTCCAACTTTGGTGGGGTATGGAAGAGTAGCGCTTGGAGACATGGTTAGCATACCATGACCACATAAAATTAATAAAAATTATGTGCCAAGATTCTCAAAAACACATTAACATAATGGATGGATAACTAATGAGTACATGTGGACAACTGCCCCAGATAAGTTGTTCGAGGAAGCTATTGAGTGGGTAAGTGTGGTTGTAAATCTACATATGGAATCACCTACTTTGTGATGAAGTGTCTAACTTTGGTGGTGTTTGGGCGAGTAGCTCCTTGCGATGCTGAGAGTTACGTTAGATTGAGAGGTATTTAGGTTTCGTTTGAGACTGTTTTTTACTGTTTCTTAAAGTAATTTTTTTATACTAAAAAGTTCTTTTAAGAAGCAGTAAGAAGCCATCCCAAACAAAACCTTAGTGAGTTGTTGATAAACACAGTGAGATGTGGTATTCATCATAATTTCAATTTATTTATAAATGAGCATTAAAAATTAATTCCATTAAAGTGTGATTGCAAAAATAAAAAAAATTATCTTAATGAAAATATCAATAATCTTAATTTCTGAATTTTTTATTGGGCATAAATTCAAATATGATATATACCACTCAAAAAATTTATGCATGATAATAAATTATAAAAAAAAAAATCAAAATAGGTATAAATATTAAATATAAAGAGCATCATATTTTCCCCTATAAAATAAGCTATAAAATTAATTTAAAATTGAATGGGAAGTAGATAAAAAAAACTCATAATATGGCGTGATAATAACCTCAAACTCATGAACTTTTATTCTATCTAGTGAACGTACGCAGATGAAGGTTCAGTTTTAGGCAAAAAAGCGCTTGTACCGAGTTTTTTCAAAAACTCGGTACAGGCGCGAAAAACTCGGTACAGGCACTTTTTTGCCTAAAACTGATTCTTCCTCTGCATACGTTCACTGGATAGAATAAAAGTTCCAAACTCATAAGAAAATTTTCTTGCAGCTTTTTAAGCTAACTTTTTAATAATAAATTTTTGTACCAAGAAATTACTTTAGATAAAAGTAAAAAAAATATCCCATACAAAGTCTAAGCTTTTGTTCGGGATGACTTTCTTACTGTTTCTTAAAATAAATTTTTAATATAAAATTTTTAATTTTTGTGTTAAAAAATTTATTTAAGAAGCAATAAGAAAACAGCCCAAGATGAAATCTAAGTCAACCCTTCTTTTAAAAAAAAAAGTCAACCCTTCTTTCTATATTATTATTTTTAGTCTGAGAAAGATTTACAGGTAAAAGTTAGTTATCCAACCAAGCACTTTCAATAACTAAGATCTTTCAGATATTAGGAAGAGCAGTTCACCAACATCATCCCAACTCCACCCTTTTAAATCCTAATCACCCTATACAATCTCCTCCACCATTCAAAGCTTCTTCTTTTTCTTCTTCTTCTTCTTCCAGATTCCAGCCACAACCATCTCTACATTCCAGCTTCCTTCTCCACCCTCCAATGGCTCTCAAGGGAACCCAATCCATCCTAGTTATTTTTTTCTTCATGTCCTGCCTCTTTGCTGTCACCACCGCCCAGTCTTCGAGCTCCTGCCAATCTGCACTTCTAAGCCTGTCGCCTTGTCTGAACTTCATCTCCGGCAAGGCGACAACGCCGTCAAGCTCCTGCTGCACGCAGCTCAGTTCGGTGGTCAATTCAGAACCTCAGTGCCTATGCGCATTGCTCAGTGGCGATGTCGGATCTGGGCTTGGCATATCCATCAACAAGACTCAAGCGCTTGAATTGCCCTCTGTTTGCAAGGTTCAAACAGCATCGATTAGCCAATGCAACAGTAAGTTCTTACCAAAAAACTCAGAAGTTTGATAGGAAGCTATAGTGTAGGTTTTGCGAAAACTGTAGGAAGAAATGAGAAAATCACTTGAAATTCAGTAGAGGACGAAGAAAAACAGCAAGATACAATTGATGCTGTATTCGAGAGGAGGATTGATCTCTCTCAAATCTCTAGACGTCGCTAGAGCCCAAAGAAAACGTAGATCTAAGTGATCCCAAATTTCAGCCAAATTCAAGATGTCATAATCCTAGGAGAACAAACTATTTAATCCATACAATTCAAAAGGAAATCTCTTAACAGTCCCTACATTCAAATTTCCCTCCCAAAACCCTCAAAAAACTTTCCTAAATTTCTCCGCTTGGGCGTTCTGATCGCCCGATATCCGCAACTGTCGGAGATCCCGCATGTACTTCGCAAGCCGGTCCCATATTGACCGGCTGGAGCGGTTTAACAAAATCATAGAAAACAACAAAAAAATGGTATTAAAATGAAAAAAGCTTGCATATTAGTCTAGGTAGGGAGGGGAGAATTCCTTGGGCAATTGTAGGATGCCTGCAACTCCTGATAATTGAGGAGAGAAGGATTGAACAAAGGCTCTTTGGATCTTACATTGCTTAATGAATGCTCTAATCTCCTAAGAAGGCCTGCTTATAGCCTACTATAAAGCCAAAAAAATCATTAATAGCCTAATAACAATCTAATCAACCTAATCACTTAGTATCTATTGATTCACCCGTTATGGTTTTGTTCAAGTAAATATTTGGGCAGTTTAGTGAACTTCAACTGTTTTGCAGCTTCTTCTTCCTCGCCCGGTTCTCCGTCGACGCCAAGTAGTCCATCAGGCAAGATTTTGAATTTAAAGTGACAGATTTTGTTTTTCTCTTACTTGTTTTCCAAATTTTTACTTAGCTTGGAATGAACTGGATGCAGGTGGTGGATCAAAAAATGTTCCATCTGTGGATACAGGTTCTGCAAATGGAAGCCCTGCTGAAGTCTCTATCACTCTTGTTATCAGCTTGATGTTTATGGCTGTTTTTTCGTCTGCTTCTTCTATCACTGTATAAGATTTTAGTGTGGATCTTAGTTTTTTCTACAGATTATATATATTTTTTTCAGAGCTGTTATTGTTGTATCCTTATATGATTACTTATACTGAATAAACAGATCTAGATTTGTCAATTTTGTTGTGTTATTTGGATTACAGACTAAAGGATATGTGTTCATTAATCTGCTAAATACTTCTTTCCACCCAGATAAAAAGTTAGAGCTGATGGAAGCTTAATTCCCTCATTAGAGACTTAAAATTAGCAGAATTCTTGTTAGAACTCTTAAAAAATGGATTCTCTCTCTAGAAGAAAGAGAGAGAGAGAGGGAGAGATCAAAAGGTATATTAAATTTAAGATTCAGAGAACTGAAAGAGGATTTGTAGGGATTTGATCATTTGACTAACTACACAAACAATAAGAAGAAATGCTTAACTAAAGCAGAGTTTCAGCACAAGTGGATATATAACTAATAGAAAGGTTGGTGTGTTTCAATACACACTTTATTTGCCAAAATGTTTTTATTAATTTAGCCTTCGTTTGGGACGGATTTAGGCTTCGTTTGGGACGACTTTTAAACTGCTTCTTAAAATAACATTTTAGTACAAATTTTAAAATTTTGGTACTAGAAAGCTGCTTTAAGAAACAATAAGAAAGTTGTCCCAAACGAAGCCTTAGTACTGTAAAGCAATTTTCTAGTTTAAAAATTAAAATTTTTAGCTAGAAAGTTGTTTTAAAAAACAATAAAAAACTGTCCAAAACGAAACCATAATATATTTTTTTTAATAAAAAATTTGGGTGAATATTTCAAGAATTCATCACAGAAAAATTTCAGGAGTTCGATTTTGAACTTATAATTAGGAAAGAAGGAAGGACTTTAAGTGAGAGAGAATAAAGAAGTTTATTTCAGATTTAGGCTTCGTTTGGGACGGTTTTTTTATTGCTTTTCAAAACGGAGTTTTAGTACAATTTTTTTTATTTTTGTACTAAAACTCCGTTTTAGAAAGCAATAAAAAAACCGTCCCAAACGAAGCCTTAGAAGGTTAACATTGAAAATATGCATACTGCTATGGGATATTAAAAGAAGAATTTTTATTAAAAATAAAGTTTTTGTATTATATATCATTATAATAGAGTTTTTTTATATCTAAAGAGGATTAATTAGGAGTTAATTAATTCATAAATTATATTCTCATTATCTCATATGCTCTACTTAGTTTTCTTTTCTTTATTTTAGGAGTTTGAACGTCTTGAAATGTTTAAGATATATTCAAGATGAGATTAGATTCACAAGTGTTCTCATTGAGATCGAGCGAACATCAAGAAAAGATCAACGAGTCACCCAATGAAAAAATTATATTAACCCAATACATGCATAATGCATTGGGTTACGTGGCATGTCCGAACCTCTAGACGCATCCGAACTCCGCACATAATAATCTCTCCAACCAATAATAATCTACGTAATCTAAAGAAAAAAAGTACAACAACAATAATAGCAACATCAGACCTTTATTTTTGTTTTTAATTTTTTAATTTTTTTATTAGTTGACAGTTTAAAGCAAAATTTGTTAAGAATTTGTCAATTACGTGACAAAAGATTTGACATAAAATTTATCTCTGACTAAAAAACACACACATCAATACTTTATACCACTACATGGGGTCGACTGTATGAATCTTATTTTTTTTTCCATTGTGTCATGTTAAGAGTCAAATTCTCATTTACATCTAAAAAAGAATCGTCATTTCTAATATTTTCTAAACAAGTTTTTTTAGGTCTACCTCTATCTTTTTAACATAAGCCAAAACTAATACATCTACTTTCCTAATCGGTGTGAAAGGGAGAGAACAAGAAGACAAGATAGGAGTAGGCAAACTAGGACAAGACAGCGTATAAGGAAAATAGTAAAAGTATATACATAAAAGTGTTTGTACATGGCTGTTATATATAGAAAGGTAGATACAAGAAATGCAAGAAACCTTAACGGCTAGTACATGTGTAGCTGTTTTATTGGATAGTTCTAACATTCCCCCGCAAATTAATCATTCTTTTGATCGAATGGTTAATTTGTTTCGAAGTGTATAGAACCGTGTGGACGATAAAGTCTTTGTTAAGATGTCTGCTTCTTGTTCGATTGAGTTAATATGTGCTATAGTGATGTCGTCGTGGTCTATATGTTGTCGGATGAAGTGGAAGTCGATCTCGATGTGCTTGGTCCGGGCGTGGAAGACGGGATTATTGGCGAGTGCGATGGCGGAAGTGTTGTCGCAGTGTATGATGGTAGAAGTGGTTTGTTTTGCCTGAAAGTCCTCGAGATGTCGACGAAGCCAAATGACGTCGGAAGTGGCGGAGGCTAGAGCGCGGTACTCTGCTTCGGTGGATGATTTGGCAACCGTCGGTTGTTTCTTCACGGTCCACGAGATGATGTTATCTCCCAGAAATGTGCAGAATCCGGAGGTAGATTTTCGATCTGTAGGATCAGAAGCCCAGTCAGCATCGACAAATGTTTTGAGTTGGAGATTACCTGTAGTCAGCGGTAGTCCGTAGTGAGCTGTGCCTTTGATGTATCTGAGTACCCTTTTGAGAGCTGCGAAGTCTGATTGAGTAGGGGCATGCATGTGTTGACAGATAGCATTTGTGGCGAAAGCTATGTCTGGTCGAGTTATTGTTAAGTACTGTAGGGAACCTGCTAGTTTTCGGCACTGTTGTGGATTGTCGTATAGCAGGTTTTGTGTTGATTTGATCATGGATTTTGGAACCATTGGTGTGCTTGCCATTTTGCAATCTGAGAATCCTGCGGATGAAATTAGATTGGTGGCATAGTGCTGTTGAGACAGAAATAGTCCATATTGCGTTTTCAGAAGTTGAATGCCGAGAAACAGGGAGTCCGCCCCGAGCTGTTTCACGCGGAATGTGGATTGTAGTTGGTGTAGTAGATTGTTGATCGAATCTTGGTCATTACCTGTAAGTAGAATATCATCAACGTAGATTAAAATATAAAGTTGAACGTTTTTGCGATTATATAAAAGAAGAGAGGGATCAGAGCGACTGAACCGGAATCCGAGTGTTTGAAGAAATGTAGTTAGCTTCTGGAACCAAAGACGCGGAGCTTGCTTGAGTCCATAGATTGATTTGTGTAACTTGCAGACAAAATCCGAATGTTGTTTGTCGGAATAGCCTGGTGGTTGCTTCATGTATACATCGTCAGGTAGATCGCCATGGAGAAAAGCATTGGAGATGTCTAGTTGAGTAACTGGCCAGTGTCGATTCAAGGCAATGCATAATAGTACCCGAATGGTGGCAATCTTAGTGACGGGGATGAAAGTCTCATTATAATTGACGCCTTGCTCTTGTGTGAAGCCTTGAGCGACAAGGCGTGCCTTGTACCTGTCAATCGAGCCATTCAAAAGTAATTTTGTTTTGTACGTCCACCTGCATCCAAGAACTGGTTTATCGGTAGGACATGGTACTAAAGACCAAGTTCTTTGATGGTTAAGAGCCTTGAGTTCTTCGGTCATGGCGGCTTGCCAATGCGGTTGCTGAATTGCTTGTTTGTAGGTTGTTGGGGTGCTAGTTGTTTCTGTGGTAGCAAGAAGGTTGAGTATCTTCTTCGGCTTAGAGATGCCAGACTTAAGTCTCGTTTGCATGGGGTGAGGATTTGGAATTTGAGTCTAGGCCGTGGATATAGAAGGTGAGGTGTGAGCCGTGAGCATGTGAGATGGAGGAGGTGGATTAGTGTTGAGAGTAGGTGTAGGAGTGACCGAGGGTGTTGTGGAATTATGGCTTGTGCGGGTAGATTGACTCGGGATTGTAGGAGATGTAAGCGTAGTGGATGTTGGAGTCAGAAGAAGAGGAGGTATTGGTGAGCTGACGGGAACCAGAGGGGAGACTTGGTGGAGGGTTTGTAGGGAAATACCTGTTCATGGAAAACGACGTGGAGTGAGATATGAAGTTTGTTTGTGTGTATGTTAAGACATTTGTAGCCTTTGTGCATAAAGGAGTACCCAAGAAAAATACATTCTTGTGAGCGAGGAGATAGCTTGTCCGGTGAATAGGGTTTCAGCCAAGGAAAACATAGACAGCTGAATGTTCTTAGGTGATCGTAATTTGGTGATGTGCCTAGGAGCTTGAGATAGGGAGTTTGAAGATTGATGGCTGTCGATGGAAGTCTATTTATGAGGTAATTAGCTGTAGCAAGCGCTTCCGCCCAAAAAGTGTGTGGAAGATGAGCCTTGTGAAGCAGTGTTCTAGTGAGTTCAAGAAGATGGCGATGCTTGCGTTCAGCCAAGCCGTTCTGTTCAGGCGTGTGAGGGCAGCTAATTTGATGTGTGATGCCTTGTTCGTTTAAAAACAATTTAAATGCGAAGCTCGTGTATTCGCCGCTGCCGTCCGATCTCATAGTATTTGGGGTGGTTTTAAATTGGTTAAGAATTAGAGAGCATAAATTCTTGAATTTATTTAGTGTTTCATCTTTCGAGTGCATCAGATAAATCCAAGAAAATCGTTTGTAGTTGTCTATGAAAACTACGTAATATTTGAAACCATTGAAAGAAGTTTGCGGAGCCGGCCCCCAAACGTCGGAGTGAATAATAGAGAACGGTTTATTAGACATTGAAACATGTTTATTGAAAGGCATTTTGTGGCTCTTGGCCGAATTACAAGAAATGCAAATGTAAGAAGATGACTGTATACTAGATAGAGCAGGAATGGTTTTGAGAAGTGAGGTGAGCAGACGAGCGTGCGGATGCCCGAGTCGGTTGTGCCACAGTTGGACGGACGAAGTTTTAGCCTGCAGAGCACGAGGCGGAGAGAAGGGAGTCGTTTGAATTTGATACAGTCCGTCATGTAGATGACCACGAAGAAGGGGGCGCTGATACCGAATATCCTTAATAAGAAAGCCAGTTTAGTCAAAGCATATAGACACGTTGTTGTCAGCGGTTAGTTTGGAAATTGAAATGAGATTATGAGATAGGGCGGGAACATGTAATAGATTTGAGAGACGAAGCTTACGTGCAATATCTGGCAACGGGAGAATACCTTGTCCAGAGTGTTGAATGGGGAGATTAGTGCCATTTTTTATGGAGACCATATCGAAACCGTTGTAGGGAGTGGAAGAGTTGAAGTTCATAAGGTCAGGAGTGAGATGCGATGACGCGCCGGAGTCAAGAACCCAGTCAGACGTCAGAGTGTTGTTGTTGTATGAAAGCATTGCTCGCGGCGTTGAGGAGGTCGAGGGCGCGTACTTGAGATTACAGCGATGCCAGCAGTTTAAGGCCGAGTGACCGACTTTGCTACAAATTTGGCATGTAGGGCGTTCAGAAGTGGGTTGCTGTTGAGTAGATTGGGGAAAAGATTGAGTTGTGGATCTGTTGGTTGAGTTCTTGCCCTTGTTGTTGCGGTAGAACGTTTTGCCACAATTGTTGTTGGTTCGGTTGGAGAACAGTGCTACTGATTCTGTGGTGGAGGCAAGATCTTTTTGTTGCTGAGTTTGAAGATTGATTTCCTCGCTGCAGAGGAGGGAGAAAAGGGTATCAAGATCAATGGGTTGTTGAGATGTGCGGATAGCCGATCTGAACGCATTGTATGTGGACGGTAGTCCGTTTAAGATAAAGATGAGGATGTCTTCTGTATCGATCGAAGACCCGGAGGCGGCTATGTTGTCTACCAGATTCTTGACATTTGCAAGATACTGCTGCATAGTGTTGTTCTTCATTTGTATGTTGTGGAGCTCGTTCTTGAGCTGAATTACTCGAGAACGATTTGAGGGTTGAAGTCGTCGCTCGAGGGTCTGCCTTACTTCTTGTGCGGTGGCAAAGTGAAGAACGTAAGGGATGATGGAAGCGTTGAGAGTAGAGAGTAGAGCGGAGATTAGGTTGCGATCTACGAGCCGCCATAGGTTGTGATCTGCTGCATAGGAGATCGGTGGGCAGGGGGTTTTGTCGGTGAGATGTCCGGCGAACCCGTTCGCTTAGAAATGTTGTAGGAGCTGGAAATGCCATATTGGGTAGGAATCGGCGGAGAGCTGAGTTGGGACTAAAGTCTTGAGATTAGAGATAAGAAATTTGAGTGATGGTGGGATGAGGTACTCCGGAGAGATGCCTGTGTTGGTAGAGGTGGGTGGGTGTGAAGAGGCTGCCGAGTCTTGTTCTGCCATTCCTGGGCTCTGATACCATGTGAAAGGGAGAGAACAAGAAGACAAGATAGGAGTAGGCAGACTAGGACAAGACAACGTATAAGGAAAATAGTAAAAGTATATACATAAAAGTGTTTGTACATGGCTGTTATATATAGAAAGGTAGATACAAGAAATGCAAGAAACCTTAACGGCTAGTACATGTGTAGCTGTTTTATTGGATAGTTCTAACAATCAGATCATTTTTATCGGAAGGCTGTCATTTTAAATGGGAACTATTCATTCATTTTCCATAAGCATCATACTACCAAATAAGGTCATTTATAATACAATGCTTGTAGCTAATTAGCTCTTAATTAATTTATTATTAACTAAAAAGCTAATTAAAGTGGATTTATGCCATTACTTCTCTCACAACAACCTTTTCCTTAAGGTTGAACTATCAAGTTAATCCAGTGGAGGATGGAAACATCCATTCAACAACACTCTATCAGCTGATATAAGTGATTTAAAATTAAAATAATTTTAATTGAAATTAATTATTTAATGAATTAATTTTAATTAAAGTGTTTCTGTTAAAGATTTATTACTATTCTTTTATTTCAGAAATTTAAATTCACTTTCTTAATAAATGAGTTATTCAATTAAAATCTTTATATTGATTAAAGAAATCTCCCTTGCAAGAAATTGTAGTATTATCTTTGATATCAGAAGCATAGTATATTGCAATGACAGAGGCCATTAAAGAATCAGTTTGGTTACAGGGTTTGCTTAGTGAACTCGGTATTTTCACAATATCAATATAGTTTCTATAGACAATTAGAGTGCATCGATCACATTTGTGTAAAAATCCAGCTTTTCTTGAAAGGACAAAGCATGTGAATGTTCGTTATCATTTTATTCGTAATTTGGTAAATTCAAGTGTAGTAAAACTTTCTAAAATTTCAACAGATGAAAATCTTATAGATATGACTACAAAGGTAGTTCCTCTAAGGATTGTCGGATGGAAGCATGATTTGTGCCATAAAAACTTATTCTTTTGCAAAATTTAGATATATGCTGGATATGCAGGTATCTCGATCTCTCCTATTTAGATTAGGAAGATTGGTCTATTGTTGCTTGGTGCTCCCAATTTTGGGTGTTCTCGTTCTCTGGTTTTTCCAATTTAGCATGTCTCCTCTTCTAGATTTAGGCTTCGTTTGGGACGGCTTTCTTTCCGCTTCTTAAAGTAGCTTTCTAGTACAAAAAATTTATTTTTATACTAGAACGTGATAAGCTGAAGAGATAAGTGGTTGAGCATATACTGCCACAGTCGTTTGCAATGATGTTCTGCAGCCACTCATTCTGCCATTACAGACTAATGCATGTACTAAGCTAATCCTAACTGTTGCTTATTAACGGATTGATCCAACCGTTGGGATCAATTTACACTATGTATAAATACTTCCTTCAGCTACAGGAATCGATAGCAAGTGAAGTGAAATTAATGAAATCCTGCGATAGTATCTCTTCTCTCAAGAAACTATTCTTCTCTGTTTGCTTTTGCTTTCTTCTTTGCAGGTCATAAGGAGCTGCTACTGGTCGATACTACTTCTCATGGTATCATAGCATCCAGGTTGCTTTCTCTGACTGGCTTTGTGGTTTTTGTTGATCGAAACCAGAATGAGTTTTGCGGAATCTTCAACTAACGCATCCGCCGTTTCTTCTCAAACTCCGGTGAAGATGGCCGAAGCAACTATTACGCCTCAGCTGAAGTTCCTTATGCTCAATGTAAAATCGGTGTTGAATACCCAGTTAAATACAGATAATTACTGGCTTTGGAAATCACAAGTGCTGAAGCTGTTTACCGCCAACGGGTTCGATGGATACCTAGATGGAACTACTCCGAAGCCTGAGAAACACACTGTTAAGGAATCAGGTGAAATTGTATCTAATCCTCATTATCAAACCTGGGTTCTCATAGATCAAAATTTGTGTGCTGCTCTGTATTATGCTATTTCTCCCAATTTATTGCCCTATATTCTGAACCTGGACACTTGTGCGGAGATCTGGAAGACTATAGAACGGCGACTTCAATCTTCAAATCGTTCGAGATTGTTACAATTGAAAAATGAGCTGCATCATATCTCGATGAAGGATCGAACGATGATGCAGTATCTTTCTGATATAAAGAGCAAGTTTGATGCTATTGCTTCTTCGGGTACGCCGTTAGATCCAGAGGATGTCATAATGTATACTCTGAATGGATTACCTCCGAGCTATCAGTCCTTCAAAACATATATTCGAGCAAATTTACAACCTCTCAATGTAGATGATATCTATGCCTTACTGTGTAGTGAGGAAGTAAATTTGGCAGCAGAAGCAGCTGGAGAATGTTGACCTCGTTTTTCGTCCGAATAGCCTCGAGGAGCTTCGATCAATTTAATTGAGTCTCGTTGAGTTTAATTCGGGTTCGAATCGGCTCGACTTGAGTCGGATTAGACCCAACTACGTCCAATTAGACTCGATCATTTTATTTTGGTAGCGCCTCGCTCTATTTTATTTAAATTGAATTCAATTCCATTTTGAGCCAGCTCGAGTTCAATTTGATTCAAATCGGGTCAAGTTCGAACTCAAGCCTAGCCTGGTCTGAACCTAAATTAATCCAATTCAGCCCAATTTGATCCCATTAAAAAAACCATTTGACTTTCCACATATTTTGAATTCGTTTCCTTGATCAGGAAATTTCTTCGACGGCTTGGATGAAATGAGATCTGCATTTCGGCCGAAATCTCGCTCCTCAGTCGATCTTCTGCATCTCGGACAGACGTTGAGCAGAGAGCGGAGCTGCAAAAGGAAATTTCGGAGGCTGGAGTAGGACGAGGCAATTTGGCGGGCTTCCTTCTTCAGCGATAGGTTCGACTTACTCAAAAAAAAAAAAAAAATAAACTCCCTCTCGGGCTGGCTCTCGCGCTTGGCTCCCCCTTCCTCTCTCTATGGATTTCACACGCCCGAGATCTCTCCCGTCGCCTACCCTAGCCGAACTCCCTCTTTCTTCCTCGGTTTTGGACCAAACCAAGGAGGATCGCCTCTCCCTCTCGTGCTCTCTCGCTCACGAAGACCAGCCTACGCTACCCAGCCCCGGTCTCCCTCTCCCTCACGCGCCTCTCTCCCTCTGGTTCTCGTTCGAAGGCCATCCAGCGACCCGAAGGTTCGCGCGCCCGAACCCGACCATCCCGACGCCATTCGCCTGGACCGACCCGCACTCAACCTCCTCTGTCTTGGCCGATTGACTTTCTCTAAGTTGCAAGGTATTCTTCCCCTTTTCCTCCTCCTTCTTTCTTCTTCCTTTCCTTCTCCTTCTTCTTTTCCTTCTTCTTCTTTTCCTTCTTTCTTTCTTTCTTCTTTCTTCTTCTTCATTGGTGAATGGAAAGGAATTTGTGACATTCCTTTAAAAATCTGAGAGCAATATTTCTTTTGCTTTTTCTTTTCTATGTTTGTGCTTCTACATCTCCTTATTGAGGTAGTTTTTCTAGTGAGCAATGGAATTTCTATGTGAACTATTTAATGGATGCAGATCTGCTAGGTGTGTAAGTTGAATCCTTATGTTAACTTCTTTTAGGTGATTTAGTGAGCCTTGCACGTTAAGTGTTTGACTAAATGCCATGAGAAGAAGGTTGTGGTGTTTACTAAGGAAAGATACATGTGTAAGCAATAGATATACATGTTGGTTTTTGTTGTTATTGCTACACCTCCCAAATTGGAGCTTAATACTCTATGCTTTATTTTATCTAGCCTTTAGTTTATCCATGTGATATAAAGTATTGCCCTTGGTAAAGTACTGTTGAGAACTTATGAATTTCATGATGTTGAAAAGAGAGACTAGTGTTTGAACTGTTACAGAGTTTCTCATTCTCATAATTATTTGTTCATAAATTCTCTTGAAATAATATGGTTAGTTTGGGAAGTCGACTTGATTCGGTGCGAGGTCACATGATTTCTATTAAGTAACTTTCGTTGAGCTTCTTTTCTTCCTTTCACTTGTATGTGGCTTAAGATTGGATCAAAGCAAGCAAATGAAGTTTGGAACATATCTGATCATGAGATTTTTTTTTGTGGGTGATAAATGCCAACGAAATGTGTATGCGAGCTTTTCATAAATGACTATGGGTGCAAATATTAATTCTATGCAAAATTCCTACGGCCTTTTTTTTTAGAGACTTGGCTACTGTTTTCGTAAGCGAATAAGTGCAGATTTTGGATATATTATTGCTGTTCTTATGTGGGAATTCCTATGGCGTTTGGGTAGATTTGTTATCGCTTTGTCGTGAACTTCCTACAGCTTTTGGTAGAGCTTTTCCCACTGTTTTGACAAGAAACAAGTGCAGAATTTGAGGTTTTATTGCTGTTTTACATGAAAAATCCTACGATATTTGGGTGAAGCTTTCATCGTTCATTTGCGAAGTTTCCTGCAGCTTTTGTAGCCTTTTTCTACTGTTTTTGTAAGGAAAAAAAGTGCAGATTTCGGACATATTATGGCTGTCTTTTGTGTAAGAATCATTATGGAGTTTGGGTAAGTCTTGCATTGCCTTGTTGTAAGAATTCCTGCAGTTTTTGTGTAAGTTTTTCTAGCTGATTTTGTAAGAAAAGGTGTATGTTTTGGAAGCTTTATTGCCGTCTCTTTGCCCAAGGATCTTTTGTCATGAGAACTTGTCTTGTATAAAAGTATCTTGGAAGTATTTGAGGTGATAAAAGTTATATGTGATGAATTGGATAACATGTTGGAAGCGACTTCCTAATGCGCAAGACCTATTCATGCTAGTTATATGAATGTGTTAGAAGGGTTATACATTTGGCTTGACTTGTTGTCATAATATTTACTTGATGCAAACTGAAAGGCGGATGAGCAATAAGTTATCTTAGCCTCCTTTATAGAATTGGAAAATAGATGTTATAACTTCTTTTCTGTTTTGGCTCATTGAACCTTTTAAATCATCATGGTACTAATGAATTCTCCATTGAGCTCTACCCTTAAGCAATGTGGAATCGATTATGTTTGTTTTGGGGAATGGAAAGCTATCACATACATGACTAAATATTTCATTAGGAGATTTTATGCATGCTTATATTTGTATCATTCCATTTACACTCGATTTGATAGTGTCGTTATATAAGTTTATTGGAGAGTCTTCATGTATGTTTATATTATAACTTGTGAGATGATTTAGTGTATGTCTTTTTTTTTTTTTTGTAATTCCATTTGCAATTTTCAAGAGCAACTATCTATATCTCCATAGGTTTCTTTAATGCGTTGTGAGTTGAAAGTTTGCTTAGCTAAGAAGAATTTACTGGAGAATGTATTTATGCACCGTTTTATTTATATTTGCAAAAAAAATAGAATAGAGTAAAGTCTCTTTATATACCTTCTTATGAAATTAAGTTGTGTTTTTCATCCATAGTTTTGTTAGATATTGGGGTTGTTTATTCGCCGTTATTAACTAATATCATTTGAGTTTCTTTTGAAGTCTTGTAAGTTGTTTTAATGTTTGGAGAGTTTTATGAGATGGTTCCCCTTGCTTTTACTGAAGTTTTTCCTATGAGTCGCTTTATGTCGCCGACTTAGAGAAATTATTTTTGATCAAAAGAAGTATTGTTTTGCTTTGTTTGGAGTAGTTTATTAGTGGCTTTGAACTTATTTTAAAGGGTTTTATATGACGAATTTAGTGAAAGTTTTACAACGAGGAGTTTTATAAGACTATCTTGTTGTAAAGCTTTATATTTTCATACCCCACTCCAAATAAAAGGTAAGACACTTGATTGTGGGTTGTTTTGGGTAGAATTTTGTATGAAATAGAGGATTTTGGTAAATGATTTTGGTAGAATTTTTGTGTCAAACAAAATGAAAAGGAAAAGAGATTCTAGTAGACAACTTCTGGGGGAATTTAGTAGTAGTCCATTTGGAAGTTCTTGTAAGTCTTTTTGAGATCTTTAGGATGAATTTTTGGAGTTTGAAGTATTAGAGAGCTTTAGGTAGGAAGGTCTCTGGTGTCCTTTTGGGAAGTAAGGTAGTTCTTAATTATTTGAATTAGACCCCTTTAGTATTAGTTTCTAAAAGAAGAATAAATATAGAATTTTTTTGGGAGAAATGTATAAAACAAAAGGGACTCTTATTTTAGATTTAGAGTTGGGAAGTTGTATCCTCTTAGTTGATCCTCTTAGTTGATATAATTTTTTTTTGTAGTGTGTTATAGATAGATGTCTTAATAATATCAAGTGCCTTATTTGGGAGTGGGGAACAGTAAAGGGCATTGTTGCTGTTATAGGATGCACTTGACTTCTACGAAGTGTATCCAATAACAACAATGCCTACACCCCTTTTTGTATTCGATTTTTCGTTAGTTTTCTTCGCCGTTTTCTTTTATGTTTTTGGTGCTACATGCTTGCAAGATAAGGAGAACTCAAAACACGAATAGCCCAACAAATAACTAAAAGGTACGTTCTTTCTCTTTTATGCATCTTTCTTCTTTCATATTATTATTTTCTTATAGAACTGCTCTAATACCTCTCTTTCTATGTCTTGCGAGGTACCTTTTGGAAAGCAATGGACTAGGAGCACTCGGAACTGGAGCTAGGACAACCGGACCTAAGCATCAGTCGTCCCTACTCATCTAGTAGGGGCGCTACGGACGGAACCATCGGGTCGTAGCCCCCGGTGCTGTAAGTCTACTAAAACTTAGAAAAACCTTTAGGGGCCTAGATGGTTGTACGCCTCCCACCCTTAGGACCTTAGAAACTTCAATTATATATTTAGGATTGCTTTTACTCTTTTTTTTTAGATCCCTAAAACCCCGTGACATCCGTATAGAAGTCTTAGGAGTTAGAAAACAACGCAACTTTCGATCCTACAACTTTAGTGACATCTAAGGACAAAAACTAAGGACTGAGTCTTAGAAAATATAGACTTAGGGTGCATGCTCCCTATAGGATAGAAATATTAAAACAACAACTTAGTGACACGTTTTCCTAGATTTAGACTTTGATTTCTTAATTCGCTAATAATCAACCAATTAATCTTAATTTAATTCTTAAAATCTATTAAAACACTTAATTCTTAATCAAGTTATTATTAATATTTTATAATCATTAAACTTCAAGTCTAAAACATAAACCTAAATCAATTTTAACTAATCTAATAATTAACTCTTAACCAACCTAAAATTTAAAAGATGTAGATCATATTAGGAGATTAAATTACAAACTAAACTCATTAGGATAAAAGATTTCTTAAAGGTCCAAACTTAGAATAATCTTTTAAAAAATAATCAACAAATCCCTTAATACACAACAACCGCTCTAAAAGTGAAGTTTATTGGATGGACTACTCCGGGCTGCGGGGCTAAGTGTCCTAAGGAGGCTGGTTCCTCGAGCCTGGTGGCACAACACCACGAATGGATCTAATGGAGCGTCAAAACCTAAAAAAAATTAATTTTTCTAATTGGCATAATTCAAACTTGATTAATAAATGATTTAATTCACCCTTTTCTTTTTCTTTTAACAACAAACCATAATAATCAAACAAAGTTAATTATCACTGGGTAACCCAGGCCTACGAGGCTATTAAGTTAGCCCCAAGGAGGGTGAAATAAACCTCACGGCCTCGGTGTGAAACAAAGGTGATAGTTAATCAAACATTAAAAAAACAAAACATTCTAAAAATCAATTCTAAAACACTAATATTTAAACTTTAACTAAAATCTCTTCTTTGTCCCTTTCAACAAACAAATCAAATGTACAAACAACTATAACTAAACTATCCCATATAGGACCTACCAAAATCACACAGCTTTCACACACATAGATGAGTTTGCTAGAACACGACTATTAGATTTAGGTTAGGCTTTTGTTCTGCTTTTCTTTTCTGTACGCTGTTGTGACGCTCTGCATGTGACCTGTGTGCTGTTTGTTTTTGCTACCTGTTGTAGCATTTCTGTGATGATTGTTTCCGTACTGTTTTCCTAGCCTTTTTTTCTGTACTGTGGTTGTGACGTTAGAATACCCATAGGTTAGGCACGCTCTTTCATACTAATGCTGTCTTCCTGCAGGTGGTCGTGCTCATATAATTCTGCTAAAAAGGGGGGCTAAAAAAATTAATAATAATTATTCATAACTGCTTTAGGTACCTGCTTCAGCTGCTTAGCCCCCAATAATCAGAGCACGGCCAAGTGATTGATGTGAGCATTTTAATTCATGTATATAATTGCTTGGGTGAAATTTTTATTATAACTGCTTAGGATAACCCCTACAGGAGAGTCTAGAATTTTCTCTTTTTCTGATGTAATGTATTTGAGATGTAGTAAATTTTGTGAAAATAATTAAAATGAGGCATTTTTAAAGAGATAGGAATTCAAAGAGAAAAGTAAACCCCCATAGAGGGTTTCCTTTTTCATTTGGATATCCTTTTGGAGCACTCACTACAAGGAGTCCAAAGGGAAAAGTAAACCCCTACAGGGGGTTTCCTTTTTCATTTGGGTATCCTTTTGGGGGATCCACTACAAGGAGCCGGAAGGAAAGAAGACGATCCAAAGACGAATCAAGGAAGTAAAGAAGAAGGCTGAAGAAGTAAAATGCCTCATTTTAAAGATTTGCGTCACTTCCGGGTTGTTGTCGGTGGAGCCCGGCCACCATTCCTTACTCTACTCTGTGATGTAATATTGTATGGCACTTGCCATGGACATTCTTTTTCGTGGGATTTATTTCTGTGTTGTGATTTACTTACTTTGTTTGCGCAGTAGAAATGGCATGTTTTTCATAGGTTTCTTCCTTGCATGTGCTTGTGTCTGACCGTTAGGCTCTTTTAGGATAAAAATTCTTCTACTCGTAATTATTAAATAAGATTTTAAGATTAACTCACATAGAAACCATAACGATTTTAGGGAATAGCCGGAATCGTCCGGGGGCGCATGCACGCATTCTCTCTTCTATTAGACAAATTTCCCCGCCTGAGGGTAGAGTCCGGATAATCTGGCCTATGAGGATGAAGTGCCGGACCTGGGGAAGTTTAGTCATTCAAAAATTATTTTTTTATAAAGCCTTTTTTTAAAAAAAATTC
The DNA here is from genome assembly GCA_016618105.1 of Dendrobium huoshanense. NCBI lineage: Eukaryota > Viridiplantae > Streptophyta > Magnoliopsida > Asparagales > Orchidaceae > Dendrobium > Dendrobium huoshanense. The sequence continues at coordinate 2,262,743 of CM028342.1, read as the reverse complement.
ATACATATCTGATTTGGAGACTTTAACCAGCATAAATTGCATTAGTAACTAATTAAAATCAAGATTTAATTGCATTAGTTTTAGAAGCATTGTACCACTCATAAGTGTGGGATCACTTAGGAATTTCTCTAGTTTGTCGATCCCAAATTCAGTGTCTAAACTACCCTCCCATCTTTCATACAGACTGGACAGCATGGATTTTACACGATTAGGTGGTTTTAGCTGGCTTCCTTTGTCAGACAAGGAATAAGTCCAGGACTGCATTAGCTAGGTCGTAGATGTTAGTGTTGTGTGTACAACACTACATCTTTTATAGATTTAGGGTCTAAAGGTGAGTGGTATGAGTGTACCCCTATACACCTTATTGGTAGGTAAGCTATCCATCCTTTCGGAAGCTATAAATCCTACCCATCCGCGTCACACAGATGACGCCACCTCCCTCTTTCTCTCATGCATGTTTGAGTGCGTTGTCCCTCTTTCTTTTCTCCAGTTTTCACTTCTCTTAGCCGGCCGGATGTTGACTGAACCCTGTATGATTTGATTGAACCAAGTTGGGACATTCCCCTTTGATTAGGAAAACCTAGAAATCCCTTGCACTAAACTCACTTTAGAGGAGATAATCTACCGTCCCTAATCGAGAGTCTTCTTAGATCGAGGTTTAAGATGTAATTAACTACGGGGGCTTGCGCCCGTAGGAAACCGATCCCCACAATCAAATAAACCTCATTCGAGCTGATGTATCGAATGGGGGAAATCTCGTGAATTTAGGGTTATAGATATTATTATCCATCGAGGTGTGTAGGTGAAAACCCGCTATCCTCCATGGCTAATTGTATCTATAACTCCATCTGCTCTTCCATCGGCCTGCTTGTGTCGAGTGTAAAGGTCCACGACCATTTTGTCCTACGGGATAGTGTGATCGTACCCTTTGCATTCGAACCACACGAGCGGAATCCTTTCGGAGACCCACAGAGAAAATCAAGCTCTTCCGTCCACAGATCCACAACTTGCTTTGGCCGCATCTCGTGGTCGTGGTCGCTACCGATCAAATCGAGGATGTGGTCGATACAATCAAACAACTTCGTCGCCTGCACAGCAAGCAGCTAGGCCACCTGGATGAACTTCAAATACTTATGTGGAGTGTCATATTTGTCGTAAGCCAGGTCGTTCAGCATTTAAATGTTGGCATCGAGCTAATTTACAGTATCAACCAATGTCTTCATCTGCTTTTGTTGCAAGCTCTGCATCCGAAACTGGTGATAGGGTATTAGATTCAGGAGCGACATCTCACCTCACCTCTGATCTCACACAACTTCAGAATCCTCAGCAGTACATGGGATCTCAACAGGTGCAGATTGATAATGGATACATGCTACCAATTACTCATTCCGGACAAGGCATCCTTCCGACTCCTCACCGTAAGCTCCAGTTAAATCCTTTGCTTCACGTACCCTCTATTTCACATAATCTGATTTCTGTACATAAATTAGTAAATGATAACTCTTGTTCTGTCCTTTTTGACAAATTTGGTTTTGCAATCAAGGATTTGAAGAACAATCAAACTCTTCTCCGAGGTCGCTCCCTGTTTTGATTAAAAAAAATTATTTATTTAAGTATGTATAATTTTGGAAAATATTTAATTATCTTTGGGAAGATTAAATCTTGAATTTTAATTTTGAAATCTAACGCAACATTAGGAACTATATATTATCCCAAACGGGAGAATATCATTCACTAATTGGTTCAAATCTCAAAATTTTAAAGTTATCCAAATTATCGTAGTCAAACTCAAAATTATTTGACTATGCTAATTCGGATGAAAGATTATTGTTTTCATAATCAAACCCACAATAATAATTGATATACCTTTCCAAAGAAAGGAGATATCAATCATTATCGATCGTTTGAAAATGACAATAATGATCGTTGTATTTCAAATTTCCCAAAAATAATTAATTAGAGTTTTTGAAAGATTTTTGATTTTGAAAATAAAATCTGGGTTTCTAAATCTCCTACGAGCGCAAGCCCTCGTAGTTAATTACATCGTAGAAAATCGAAATTTCCTACGAAAACTCTCGATTAAAATAGCGGTATAAGTTTCATTTTGGATTTTCAAAGATCGATATCAAAGGAAGAAAAAGGTTAGAATTTTCAATCGGGATTGGATCAATGTTGAACAGTTATTTCTGGAGTCAAAGGAAGAGTAGTAGGGAATATTTTTAAGATTCTGAAATAATTCAGAAAACACTCCAACCTATCCTAAATGTTGTGCTTGAATTTGATTGAAAGTGATTTAATGTTTAAGTGATCAATTTTATTAGAAATTTGGGATTCGATTCCCGGAGGGTGAGGTCTTATAGCCCGAGCTTGCCTCAGAACCTAAGTCTAAATTGGACACTTAAAAGTGCCCCGAACCTAGCTAATGCAATGCGAGTCTGGTCTTACCCCGGCCTGGATTGGGGAGCCAGCTAAACCACCTAAACGATTTAAAATCATGTATCCGGTCTTTTTATGTAGAATGGTCGGGACGTTATTTAAGAAAGGTTTTTGGGAGCGGGGCCGACATCTAGAGCAGATCCTAATTGGCCCCTTTGACTTATGTTGGGTATTCGATGTCTAAGTAATGCGATTAAATATTAGACTCTTTTAAATTTGTTGCTAATGCGATGCATGCTAATTGACTCGATTGAATGCAGAATTTGTATGTAGCAGTTTAAAAATTTTGGCTTAGAAAATAGGTTTTTCCCTAGAGATTGCATAACATCCCCTTGACAGATCGGCACCCTCATAGGCCAGGTGGTCTGCCAGAACCCGCAGGCGGGGAGATGCCTAACAAGGTTGAGAAGGTATAATATGAATGCATGAAAAACCCTCGGCGAGTCCGAGCTTACTTCTTAAGACCGTTTAGAGTTTCTATCTTATCTTAAAAATTTTATTTAATTAAGGTAAAAGAATTTTTGACAGACCCCTAAGAGCCTAAATTCGAATTCCAGGCTAAATCAAACACGGCATGCAAATAAAAAGACTAGAAAAATAGGAGTTCTAATGCGCAATCAATTAAATAAAATCAATTAAATATATCAATTTGAATGTCCATATGGCAAATGCCACTCATTATTACATCTCAAAAATTACAAGAAATTAAAGTGGCCGGGCACCACTGACTACAACCCGGATTTCTAATCCTAAATCAAATGATTTTGAGACTTGGGATTCTTCTCGTTGTCCAATCCTTCATCTTCTCACGAACATCTCGATTCGTCGGTTCAGGATATCCAAATGGAAAGAAACTCCCCCTTGATCGGGGTGTTATCTTTCCTCTTTGGATACTTGCAAAGTATCCTAATTTGAATTCCAAATGGAAGAAGACTCTCCCCTTTAGGGATGTCTTCACCTCTTTGGAATTCAAATTGGATATTCATATCCCAATCTCAAAACATTTTGAAGAAATACAACTTTAAATGAATTAAATTTACATTGATAGAAATAAGAAAATCTAGACTCGATCCTGTAAGGTTATCCTAATAATCAACAGTTGTATATTCAATCCCAAGCAGTTATAATATGAAAATTTAAAATGCATTTTTTTAGCCACACTTGGCCATGCTCTTTTTATTTAAAGGGGGTCTTAAGCGCGGCAGGTACCTGTGCAAAGAGTATATATTTTTTATTAACTGCCCCCTTTAATTTTTAGCTCCTTGTATGAGCATGGCCACCTGCATAAGATTGCACAGGTATAATTCGCTCCTAACCTAGGGGTAAATCTAGCGTACAATCAATCACAAAATGCAGGAAGCAAGTAAATAAACACATCAATTCTACTCTAGCAAACAGCATGCAGTAAAAACTCGAAAACTCGGCACACAACTGCAGAAAGTAAAACACCGGCCTATCCTAGAACTAGAGTCGGTGATCCTAGCAAACCATCTAAAGTGTGTGAGGTAGGTCGGGTGGTTTTGATATATCCTAATTAGGATTATTAGTTAAAGTTGTCTAAAGTTCGATTGGTTGGAAGGCTTAAGGGATTTAAGTTTGAATTTAAATATTAATGGCTTGAGGTTAATTTTAAGATTCATTTAATTATTTGTTGGATATCACCTTTGTTTCACACCGAGGCCGTGAAGTTTATTTCACCTTCCTTGGGGCTAAGTTAATAGCCTCGTAGGCCTGGGTTACCCAGTGGTACCCGATATAATTAAGTATTTTAGATTGATCTAAGCTTAAGAATTAATGAATTTTATTAGAAAAATTTGGTTGCTGATTTTTTAAGATTGACTTATTTAAATTTGCCATTAATTGATTCGTGGCGTTGTGCCACCAGGCTCGAGGAACCAGCCTCCTTAGGACACGTAGCCCCGCAGCCCGGAGTAGTCCAGCCGATAAACCAAATTAATGTAGTTAAATTAGAAGTTTTAAAAGGTTAGATAATTAATAATTAATCTATTTTTAAGGTTTAACACCCCTTGGAATACATTCGTGGCGTTGTGCCACCAGGCTCGAGGAACCAGCCTCCTTAGGACACTTAGCCCCGCAGCCCGGAGTAGTCCAGCCAATAAACTTCATCTTTGGGATGGTTGTTGTGTTTTAAAAGGTTTGTTGAATGTTTTAAACATTAAGTTACCAATTTCTGGAATTTTAGAATAATTCGGAATTTTATGAATTTTTTGAATATTTTAATCACTTAATTAAAGGGTTGAAAATTGACTTTTTGATTAAGTTCAAATTCTGGAATGTTTGTATTTTATTAAAATACTAGACCTTACTACGATCAGTTAGAAGGTAAGTACGTTGAAATCGGATTTTTCTGCATTTTATTACGAAGGTTTGAAGTTTTGAACTAGATTTGAACTAGATTTGACCGGTTTTGTTGACTTTTTGAAATATTGCAGATTTCTGGAGTTTAAGATTTTTAATAAATACTAGAGCTTATTAGGAATTGAATGCAAGTGAGTTTGGGTGATTTCGATTTTTCTGGAATTAGTTATGAAGGTTTGAAGTTTGGGTAATTATTGAATTTCTTGAATTTATTTAATTAGAGAGCCATTTTGTGATTTTCCTCCAAATGAATCCCAAACTCCTTGAAATCAACTCCAAAGGTCAGAAATGACCTAAGGAGAGATTCCCAAGTGTTTGGGAAATTTTTGGAATTTTAAATATTTTTTAATTAATTAAATGAATTAAATATTGATTTTCACTTAAAATTAGATTAAGGTTCAGATTGCTGTCAAATAATTTTGGTTTTAATTTTCATGGGTTAAGGGTTTAATTATGATCAGTTAGAGGGGTTGGTCATAATTTTTGGGTTTAAAATGGATTTATTAGATTTTTGGAAGGTTTAATGGCTTAATTAGGGCTTAAACTTAGGAAAATTAATTAGGGACCTTAATGACTTCTAAATTCAGTGGAACTTTTCCTAGTGGCTGTACATGTCACTAAGTTTATGTGTTTGAAGTTCCAAGTCAAATGGAAGTGGATCCTAATTATTGAAAATATTCTAAGTTTTCTAAACATGTCCTTAATTATTGTCCTTAATGTCCCTAAGTTTGATAGGTTTGAATCAAAGTTTCTCTAACCCTTTAACTCAACATGAGCAAAATTCAATCACACCAAGCAAATCCTAAATCTAGGAGAGCCTTAAAACTAGGTGCAAGTGTGTGCACAACCTAATCATGCAAATATTGATGGTAATTAAGAGAATGAAGTTTTGATTAGTGAATGATTAAGACCTAATCACTCACTAATCACTCCCCAAAGACTTCTATTCACACATTCAAACCATGCTTAAAATTTGACAAACCTCTCAAAATTTAAGGATTTAAAATATATATATAATTTCAAAATTAGTTTTCAAAACAAATGCATATAAATAAACTTATAGATGCATAGAATATAAGTTTAAAAATAGATAATCAAAATATTAATCAAAAATAAAATTTAATAACTTGAGAAATTTCTGATTTACTTAAAATATTCTAAAATTAAAGCTTTAATTATTCAAGATATTTAATTTAATAGTTAAATGTAAATTAGATATTTAATTAAATAGTGTAAACTATTTAAAGGAATTCAAATATTTTAAAATATATGTAACTTAATTAATGAATTTATTTTGGAATAATTTACATGCTCTGAAACTATTCCATAATAAATTATCTTGAAACTATTAAATTGATTTGATTTATTTTAATTAATAACTAATCAAAATATCATGTTTTGGAAATTTTAAAATTATTTAAAATATATTAAATATTTTAAAGTAAATTTTAATTTTACTGGAAAGGTATCAAAATTTTGATATCTTAAAATTAATTTTTGGAGTTATAAATATTTTTTAATAATTTTTAAAAGTTTCCTGGTAATTAAACTAATTAAAACATTAATTTAAACCTAAAAACAGGTTCTGGCGGCGGGAATGCCACGTGGCGCTCGCTGGTTGGCGGGATCAAACCGCGGCGGCGGCGGAGGACACGCGGCACAATGTTACTCGCCGGCTCGAAACCGCGGCGGCGCCGAGTGGGGTCCACGCGCTATTCACTTAACCACGTCAGCGCGTGATTAAGGCCGTCGGATCATTCGCTTGCTCGATCTAACGATCCTGATCGAGTCCCGCGGTTTGATCTCAGGAGAAGAGATCGAACGGCGAGAAAGCAAACCCGCGGTTTGGATCCAATGGTCGAGATCACGCCGGACGGGAGATCTGAACCGAAGGAGCAATCACGCGGCCGGACGATCCGCGTGATTACAAAATCAGAACCGTTGATCGTCCGATCAACGGCTCAAAAAACGTGCACCTGAACGAACCCGGCGGAACGCCCTAGAAATTGGTTTTTTGGCTCGTCCGTTTGATTTAATCAACCAAATTTGATAAAATTTTAAATATGAATTAAATATACGAACAGAAATATTGGGGAATGTTTTATTTGGCTTGAAACAAGCTTTTTAGAAAGCTATTTAATCTAGTGTACCTAGACCTAGGGTTTAGGATTTACCTTGATTTAATGGACGATTTGAACCGCTTTTGGATTCTCTGAGCTTGTAGACTGTCCACGATTAAGTTCCTAGTTGAATCCAAGCTCCGAAACGCCGCGAATCTCCTGGAATGAACCTTGGACGGATTGCTCCTATCTCGCCGGAACAGTGGTCGACGGCGACTTTGACCGGTGAGATCGAGCTGGAAATGACCAGAGAGAGGTCTGGGAGTTTGAAGATGACTGGAGGTTGGATTTGGAACGGCCAAAATAGAGAGAGAGAGCTAGGGATTGAATGATCCTTCATTAGGGCATATCTCCCTATTCAAACCTCTCCCAGCCAAATGGATGGCTGGGATTGACTCACCCTGCATTCAGATGATGCCAAGTGTCTCTGGGACAACTAGAAAGCTGACCCAAAGGCTGGACAAGCCTTGATTCTATTGGGTGGCTTTTGGGTGAGTGGGGGGACCATTGCCTCTTAAGGCTAAACCTAGGGCTGGGCTTGGTTAGGGAGCTTATTAGAGAGCTTTAGGTGATAAAAGGGTGGGCTAGAGCAGCTTAAATCAAGGAAAAAAGGATAGAAGGCTGATTATGGCCATTTGGGAGGATTTGAGGGCTTGATTTGACTTTGTTGACCAGTCAAGGTCAAGGGAGGCTGAGGTGGCAGCTGACTTGGCATGGGGAGGAATTCAAGAGCTGGAGTGGTGGGTCAATGGGGTTCAAATGAGTTGAAATGGGTTGGGCCAAGGGATTTGACTACTTAAATGCTTGTTGACCATGTGTTGACTGGTCAATTGACCATGGAAGACTGCTGATGTGGCAGCCTAGGGGTCCTAGGGTTGAGTAGATTGGTCACAAACAAAGCCAAGGGAAGGATTTGAAGGTTTGAATTGATTTGGGGCTTGGAATAGGTTTTGACCCAACTTTGGAGTTGAAGGTCAACTCCAAATGGGCTTGATAGGCCCACATCCCAAACATAGTTAGGCTACATTAGGAATTGATTTTGGAGCTTTGAAACGGGTTCAATGGGTTCAATGAGGTAAAATAGCCCATTAAGGCCTTAAGGGAATTTTGGGTCAACCTAGGTTGACTGGGTCAACTGGGTTGACTCAAGGGGTGGGTCCAAGCTGGGCAAATTTAAAATGATATTTGAAGTCTGGTAAAGGTGTTTTCGAGGATTGAATTGTTTATTTGAGTCAAAAGGGCTTAATGGGCCCTTAATGGGCCCTTAAGCCAAAATTGGTTGACCTGGTCAACCGACTGGGTTCAGGGTCTAGAAATGGGTTCGACAAATCCAAAATGTCATCCTGAGTCTACTGGATGTGGTCCCAGGGTTTGGAGGGGTCAATTTGGTCAAAATCACTATTTGAACCCTTAAGGGCTATTTTGGTCAACCTAGGTTGACTTGGTCAACCAGGTTGACCCAGGGTCTGGACTTGGGCTCAACAGGTTTCAAATGACATTGCAGGACTAATGGAAGTGGTTCCATGGCCTGGAGAGGTCATTTGGGTCAAAACACCCATTTGGACCCCTAAAGGGTCACTTGGGTCAACTAAGTTGACTTGGTCAACCAGGTTGACCCAGGGCTTGGAAATGGGTCCAACAGGTTTGGTTTAATATTTGAAACTTGCTGGAGGTGGTTGCGTTCAATTCGGAGTTCATTTGATTTGAAATCACCGTTTGAGCCCCATAGGGGTATTTTGGTCATTTTGACCCATGGTCAACTAGGGGTCAAACTAGGTCAACCAAAATGCAGTTTACTGCTCAGTGAGTCATAATTAAAGGTCTGGAAGTAATTAGAGGCTTTGGAGAGAGCCCTAAGGTCAAAATCATCTTAATGGCAAGTTCAGTGGCATAGGCCGTAAATATTTGAAGGTTTTGCAGCCTATGGATTTTGATTAAGTTTCTGGGGTTAGAGACCTCAGAATGGGCTCAAATTTGGAGGGTTGCCTCCAGAAACATGTCCCATCAGTATGCAACTGACAGACTCTGAATCGGAGGTCAATTGATTGATTTTGAAGTGTTTGAAAATTTGCTGAAAAAGGCTTTTAGGACTTGCCCTTTTAGCATTGGATTTGGGTCTGGATTTTTTGAATTTGATCTGGATCTGATTAGAATTTGAATTGAACTAAGGTCTGGACATCCCCTAGGGTCTAGAATAGATCCTAATATCTGGACTGGTCTGGAAGAATCCTAGGGTCTAGAGTGGATCCTAGGGTCTAGAATCTAGATTGATGTAGGGTCAGGATTGATCTGGAGTCTAGATGGATCCCTAGTGACCTCATACAAATATGAGGTCAACAAATGGACCCCCAATATGTGTAATAGAACGAAGTTCTATTGCACGTATTGGCGTTGACCGAAAAAGGTCAAGTCCGGAGTTTTGATTCTAAGGGAAGGAAAATCCATCCCTGAAGAATCGGAGTTTGATCTGGATCTAGGGTAGTGCCATGGGAGGCGTACTCTATCACTAGCGAGTCGAGTCTTAAGGAGAGAAAATTAAAGATCTAATGGGAAGGAAGCATTGCTTCCCATGATAGATTGGATCTGGATTGATCATATGTAAAGGAAACTTGATTCACATAGAGGATCGAGTCTGGATGATCGTATATGGAGGAAACTTGTTCCATATAGAGGATCGAGTCTGGAATGATCATGTGTAGAGGAAACTTGCTCTACACAGAGGATCGAGTCTGGGATGATCATGTGTGGAGGAAACTTGCTCTACACAGAGGATCGAGATTTGAAATGATCGTATATAGAGGAAACTTGCTCCATATAAGATCGGGATCTGAAATGATCATGGTAGAGGAAACTTGCTCTACGGGTGATCGGGTCAGGATTGATCATATGTAAGGAAACTTGCTTTACATAAGAGATCAGATTTGAAAGATCGTACATAGAGGAAACTTGCTCTATATAAGATCAAGATTAAGACGATCATGAGTAGAGGAAACTTGCTCTGCGGATGATCGGGTCTGGATTGATCATGTGCAAAGGAAACTTGCTTTGCACAAATGATCAGGTTTGAAAATTCAAATATAGAGGAAACTTGCTCTATATAAGATCAAGATTAAGGTGATCATGAGTAGAGGAAACTTGCTCTACGGATGATTGGGTCTGGATTGATCATATGTAAAGGAAACTTGCTTTACATAAGTGATCAGGTTTGAAAAATCGAATATAGAGGAAACTTGCTCTATATAAGATCAAGATTAAGGTGATCATGAGTAGAGGAAACTTGCTCTACGGATGATCGGTCTGGATTGATCATATGTAAGGAAACTTGCTTTACATAAATGATCAGGTTTTGAAAAATCGAATATAGAGGAAACTTGCTCTATATAAGATCAAAGTTAAAATTGGAATTTTAGGGTGGTGCCACGAAAGGCGTACTCCACCACTAAAAGGCTTGAAGCTAAGACAAGAAAACCTGAAGAGATATTTCTTAGCCTAAAAAAAAGAGGTATTAAATTATAAAAGATTTGTAGACAATTGAACAAAACTGATTGAACTTGAAGATTTTTATTGATTGAAAATTCGAGCTACATCAAGCATAGTATTTCTTAAGGAAACGCCCGTTTACAGGAAGCATTGGGTGATTTCCTTTACAATCCACTAGCTGATACGAGCCTCCTTCGTAGGTTTTTCCACTACGAAGGGTCCTTCCCAAGTTGGTTCAAACTTTCCACCGAGTTTTCGGTGCGCTAAGATAGGCCTCCGAAGAACCAAGACCAAGTCGCCTACTTGGAAGGTTCTAGGTCGCACTAACTTATCGTGAGCTTGAATCATTCGGGCTTTGTACAACTCTAAGTTTTGCTGAGCCTGAAGACGACATCCTTCGAGGCTTTCAAGTTCTTCTAAACGGAGTTGTGCATTCTGTTGAGTTGTAATCTGGTTCTGAATTGCGATTCTGAGCGAAGGAATTTGAACTTCCAGAGGGAGTACGGCCTCGGATCCATACACTAGTGCAAACGGTGTGGATTGGGTCGGGGTTCGATAAGTGGTCCTGTAGCCCACAAAGCTTCAACTAACCTCTCATCCCACTGTCGTTTATTATCATCGAGGGTCTTTTTGATGATTTGAACCAAAGTTTTATTGAAGGCTTCAGCCAATCCATTACCCCGGGGGTAATAGATTGTCGAATATCTCCAATCAATACCATGGCGATTTGCAAATTGTTGATCTTCGTATACTTAAAAGCGGACCCATTATCGGATATGATTCTGCGCGAACGCCGAATCTATAAACGATATTGTCACGAAAGAATTTCATTACATGGTGTGATGTTACATTTCTTAGTGGGACTGCTTCTGCCCACTTTTGAAAAGTAGTCAGTCGCTGCTAAAATGAAGCGATGACCCTTCGAGGAGGGAGGGTCAATTGGCCCGATGATATCCGTGCCCCAACTTTCGAAGGGCCACGAGGCTATCGTGGATGCAACACGTTAGGCGGCTGATGTAAAACCACACCATGTACTTGGCATTGATGACAACACTTTGCAATTTTCATGCAATCGTCAATCATCGTAGGCTAGTAGTATCCAAGTCTTTTGATCTTCATTTTCATCTTTGGACCCGATTGATGAGCACCGCACAGTCCAGCATGGACTTCGTTAACGATCTTCAGGGCCTCACATTTGTCTAAACAACGGAGCCACATCTGACCAAACGACCATCGGTACAACGTATTATTAACTAGTGCGTAGGATAGGGCACGTTTCTTAATTTGATGGGCAAGTGATCTCTCGTGAGGGAGCTTGCCTTCTTGAAGATATTCAATTATCGGTTGTCTCCAATCTGCTTCTTCATCGACTGCCGAAGAGGTAGAAAGGACTTGGAAAATTTGCTTGTTGACGTGCTCCAAATCTATAGGAGACAGGATTTGGCGGCCCTGCACCTCTATAGGGATGGAGTCTTCTTCTAGACAGGCAAATTCCTTTGCAAGCTTTGCAAGGGCATCCGCCGAAGAATTGCTTCCACGGGGAATCCTATACATAGTTACAATCGGAATTTGCTCGAGCAAGTGACAGGTGTATTGATGGTACTTCAGAGAGTTTAGGATTCAAAACTTTATAGGTTCCTGCAATCTGGTTGATCACCAGTTGGGAATCACCAAAATTTTAATCTCTTTAATCTCCATCAGAATTGTAAGTTCCAGGCCAGTTATCAGAGCTTCGTACTCAGCTTCGTTATTCGTACAAGGTTCTGATAAGTGGTAGGAAAAGTACATCATTCCCTTATCCGGTGTTATGAATACCAGGCCAACTCCGCTTTCCGGGAATAGTAGATTCAGGTGTTTTGCCCCGCTGAGAGGACGCAGCACCATCAAAATACATTTCCAGGTTTGAGTAGTGGCTTCCCCAAAACTCATGATTTGCTCATCAGGCAAATCATCGTTTAGAGGAGATTCCGCCGGCAACGGGTGTGCCGCAAGGAATCGGCGACGGCCTGCCCTTTCACAGCACGCAGGGGAATGAAGGTGATTTCAAATTGGAGCAATATCATAGACCAACGAGCCAAACGTCCTGACAACGTAGGCCTGGTCATAAGATATTGCAAGGGGTTAAAAACTGGAAATTAGATTGATATGATGAGAAAGCATGTAATGTCTTAGTTTTTGGGCTGCAAAACTAAGGCGAGACAGTGTTTCTCAATCGCTGGATATCGAATTTCCGTTGGTAAAAGCCTCCGACTTAGGTAATAGAGAGCATTCTCTTTCCCTTCGTCATTGACTTGAGCAAGGAGGGCCCGAGAGATTCGTCAAGGGCCGCAGTGTAGAGTATTAAAGGTCTCCCCGGAATAGGGGCTGCCAAGACTGGTGGATTTGTCAGGTATTGTTTGATATTTTCAAAAGCAGATGACATTTCTCGTCCCAAATGAATTTGGCGTCCTTTTTAGCGAGGACCGAGATGGTTGACATCTTCCAGAAAGATTAGAGATGAATCTTCTTATATACGCCAGTCTACCTTGAAGAGATCTTAGTTGAGTAAGACTCCTAGGAGGCGGCATATTTAAGATAGCTTCGATTTTAGCAGGATCATTTTCAATTCCACGGTGTCTTACTACGAAACCTAGAAATTTTCCTGACGCGACACCGAAGGCGCACTTCAAAGGATTCATCTTAAGGTTGTAGCGACGCAACCGCTCGAAGACGATTCTTAAGTCATAAAGATGAGCCTCTTTAACTTTACTTTTGATGACTAAATCGTCGATGTAACATTCGACTTGATTGTGGATTAAGTCGTCAAAAATTTGAGTCATAGCCCGCTGGTAGGTTGCACCGGCATTTTTAAGGCCAAATGGCATCACTTTATAACAAAAGATCCCTATAGGACTTCTGAATGCAGTGTTTCTCTCATCTTGTGGGGCCATCTTGATTTGATTATAACCAGACGAGCCGTCCATAAAGGAAAACAACATGCGCAGAGGCAATGTCCACCATTAATTCGGGAATTGGCAAAGGAAATTCATCCTTAGGACACGCCTTATTCAGGTCTCTATAGTCAACACAGACCCGGATTTGACCATTTTTCTTTCGAACGGGCACAACGCTGGCTACCCAAGAAGGATATTGTTCCTCCCGGATAAATCCGGCTTCGGCCAATTTCTTAACTTCAGAAATGACTTGTTGTTCAATCTCCAGACGCATGCGTCGTGGAGCTTGTTTGACAGGAACGGCATCACACCGATTCCGAGTTTATGAACTACTATATCGGCGGACAACCCGGCATTTCGTCGTATGTCCAAGCGAAACAGTCCTTAAACTCGGATAGAAGTTGAATCAGATCCTTAGACTCGTCGTCACTCAACAAAGAACTTATGAATGTGGGGCGAGGGTCATCCTCTGTTCCAAGGTTAATTTCTTTAAGTTCATCAACTGTTGACTTAATCTCTTCTTCAAATTCAGGGGGTGCATCCCGAATTTGATCTTCATCTGAATCATCTAAGGTCTCCAAACAAAGTCTATCGAGCGAATCGACGACTTCAGTAGGGACACTTTCAGATTCAAGATGGATGGTTATCATCAAGCAATATTCATCGTCGTCGAACAAACTAAAGGAACCAAAGCCGATACCACTCGTCCATTTTTATTGAATTTGGAATTCCAAATACCTTGGTGGTATCTAGCTTGACCCTTAGTCCATTGACTCGGAGCAAAACCTTTAGAGATAAGAGCTTTAACACCAAGAGGAAAGTAGCCAAAAGGTAATTCCATTAATTCATTGAAATCCGCCTCTTCAGGATTACATCACCCTCATTCCTTGAAGAGGAAGTGCCAGGGAAGAACCTCTGGACTTTCTTTACTTTTCCATCTAAGTTAGGGGCATCCTTAGTTACTAACCCTGAGACTCTGTCAGCAGACAGTGGGGTTAAGGCTAAGGATTTAACTGCCCTATTAAGCTTTTCATAAATAGTCAATTCGGCTCGTCACTTTGAATTTAGATTTGTTACCCTCTTGGTCGCTATCTGAATCTAAAGTGAGATCAACTTTGGAAGAGGATTGATTTTTCTGTAGTCGAAAGCAATTCTAGCACCCCTCCTTCTCGGTTCTTCATCTGACTTGTTTCAAGGTCGATGTACATTGGGGGATTTCTCTTTTCAATGGAAGGGCGGCCTCGGCCGCGTGCCCTTTGAGCCATCCTCCCACCTCTTTGAGGTAGATTGATCGGAGGCCTAAAAACCACGCGCTCGATGTCGTCTTCACTATTATAATCGTCTTCTTTTTGATTCTTGACTTTTTCTTTTCTCAATTTTTGAATTGCTTTCGAACTCTGATTTTCTGCCTTTTCCTCCTTAATGTTGATCTCTACCTTAGATTTGGTAGTGGACCCTTTGGGAACATAGTACGCAGCATCCTCATAGATCCCGATCTCGTGAATAGAGAATGGTTGCAAATCACCCTTGATTTCAAACTCAATGCCATCTCGTTGGTACTTGATGCACTGATGCAGGGTGGAAGGAACCATCCTATACTCATGGATCCAAGGCCTACCTAGAGCGCATTAAAGGATGTAGCCGAATCAATTATATGAAATTTCGCTTCAGTTTTCAACTCTCCTATCTCTATAAGAAGTGTGATCGAACCTAAGCCTCTCTCGCCTTTTTCATTGAACCCACGAAGCACTAACTTGTCGGTTGAGAGCTTGCTAGTATCATTCTAAGGTATGCGAGAGTCTTTATATTCATTCACGTTGACCGATGCACCCGGATCAACAAGAACTCTTGATAATTGAACTTTCCCACATTTACAGTGATGTAAAGTGGGCGATTGTGGTCGGCAGTTCCAAGGAGTAGATCTTCATCGGAGAAGTAACTCCTGGAATTTCTTTGAAGTACAAAGCTTCATCCTCAGAAGTTGAAGCGAGTTGAGCTAAACAAATCTCAGGGTCGAGAAGTGCTTTAATTAAGGTCTCCCTCATTTCTTTTGAAAGATGATGGCATCGTAGATGCTCAACTTAGCAGGCAACTTTCTAAGGTGAGCTAAGACTTTGTAATCAACACTTGGAACATTAATATCAGGACCCGGTGGATTTGAAAGAGAGTTTGATTGTTGAGTAGAGACTTGAATCGGATCAGTGGAAACAACTTGTTTTTCCCTTTTCCTGTGGGGGAAGCCTAGGGGTAAAACCTTGCCACCACGTAGTTGGACTTGCACGATCTCATCGGAAGGACAGTCTACGGGAAGGTCTACGCTCTCCTTAGGCGGTTGATTGTCATTTTCTGATGGGAATCTGAATCGAAAACGGAAAAGTCTATCACAACGGGACTCCCTTGGAAATTAATTTCAGGGGTATCACCATCGGTACGACATTAGATTCATCTTTCACTTGAAGGGTCAAATCTGGAGAGCTGGGTTTTTGAACTTCTTGATTATCCCCAGCTGGCTCCGAGTTATTTTCAACAGAAGAATCATTTAAATTTTCATTCTCAACATTTATCATCAAATATTCGCAGAAGATCTTTCTTTTTATTCAATTTTTGACCCTTTGCCTTGATGGGGCAAAGTAAAAGTGAGATAACTTAAGTGGGGCTAGTGGCTTTGAACCACCGTCCACCACTTGTACAGATCTCTCATCAACAAATTTCCTCTCTACAAAATGTTCACTCTTTTTATTTAATACAGTAGTTCCTACAACTACTGGAGAGGAATCGTCCAAACATCCTCCTGCGATGCCTCCAGCTCAACCTCCCAGATCGGCCCTGGGCTCTCGTCGGTAACTGTTGAGAAAGACGAAAAGATTGGTTTAATCGACTTTTTAAATGCCCGGGATAGTGCTATATCCCAACCATCTTCATGACAAAGAAAGATTAGAAATTTTACCCTGAAATTGATTGACAGATCCCTGGTCCGGATTAACCAAATACTCATTTGGAATTATGATGTTACCTTGACGGAAGTTTTTCTCTAGCCAGTCCTTAAAGACTATACAATCTTCGATTGTGTGGCCCAGCATGCGATGGTAGGGGCAAAAGGTCGATCATCATCCTTTTTTTTTGCCTCTTCCGGCTTTCTGGCCTCCGCCAATCGAAAATCTGGTTTCTTTAGAAGGCTCCTAAAAATTTTCTTAACCGACTCCCTTTTGAATGGATACGAACGAGCCAATCTCTCTTCAAAAGTGGGTCGGTAGTACTCTCTGGTGGGTTGAGAAGTTACCTGAAACGGTTGAGGTTTCTGAGTTTGTTGAACAGCAAGTTACTTGATTGAACATTGACAGGCTTCTTCTTTTGTCGACTGCCGAAACCGTTTG
Source organism: Dendrobium huoshanense (assembly GCA_016618105.1). Classification (NCBI taxonomy): domain Eukaryota; kingdom Viridiplantae; phylum Streptophyta; class Magnoliopsida; order Asparagales; family Orchidaceae; genus Dendrobium; species Dendrobium huoshanense. The sequence goes on along the minus strand of CM028342.1, from coordinate 2,246,021 downwards.
CTGTCTTTTTCTCAAAGGACTTCAACGGTTTACTAACCTTTTTATCTTCAGTAGAATCCTTCAAGAATGGCATTTTGGGAGCCTCTTCTTGTAGATTACTGGCTTTGTTAAGAAGCTTTTCAAGGTTTTAATTGTGAACCCCTTCAACAGAAAAGCAATAGGCCCGTGGATGTTCTTTAGAAGAATTTCCACTGCATGTTGCTCTTGCAGTTGGGGTTCACACTTCATCGAGAGGTTCCGCCACTCAAGATGTAGTCGACTAAGACTCGCCCGGTTTTTTGCTTTTCGATGACGAGATCACCACGGTTACACGTTGTTGAGCTCCTGAGATCTCTTTAAAAAGAGACCCTCGAGCTCTGTGAAAGTTTTTACAGAACCGTTCGGTAGATCTTCTCGTACCACTCAAAAGCAATACCGGACAAACTACTCACAAACTGACGAAAGAGAGAGCATCCGACCCTCCTGCATTGCAACAGCTTGCTCGGAAGTGGGCCAGATGCTGTCTTGGGTTTTCTAAGCCGCTAAAAATTTTGAAAGAAGGTGGCACAAAACCCTTAGGATAAGGAACCAAATCATATTCCTCGGGGTAGGGTCTACCCTTTGGAATAGATACAGTTCCTTGTGAATGGCTAAGGCCTCCCTTACCTGGGTTTCGATCATCTGGCGAATATCTTTTTTCTGGTGGAGGGGCGACTTCTCTGGAATCTTGAAACTAGAATCAGCCTTCCTGCTGTGCTCGCCCGTTGTAAGTACTGTGGGCTGCAACTGCTCGGGTCTAGACTGCTGTGCTGGAACATCTGATTCTGCATTTGTTCTACTTTTAGCATCATCTCTCGACCTTCCTTTCCAGGCTCTTGATATAATCATCTTTATCTCTCAGCTTAACAGAGGTGTCGGAATCTGAATCAACTGCTGCTGACTCTTCTTTCTTTATCGGAGCGTGTTTAGAAGGCTCAGCATCTTTAGTTGATGCTCGAGTCTCGACCATGTGGACATCCGCTATTGGTTCTTCCTCAACTAACAGATCATCCTCATCCGGGTTGAATTCATCAACAGCCTTTTTCTTAAGAATATCTCTGATTTCTTGAACTACTTCCTCAACCGGCCTCCCATCTATTGCTTCAGCATAATTTGGCAGGTATCCATCGTAGTCATCACTTGATCATACTCTTTCACATCTAACTTATCAAAGATATTACTGATCTTAGCATCCTCTTCAGTGATTTCTTCACTGACCAACTGATCTAACATCTCTTGATCAGGATCTCGGGGTCATCTCCTCCCCTCCGACTGTCCCGAGGTCGGTAGTCGCAAGGGTGACATCCTCAGCAGGGTGAGGGACATCCATCTTATTAATGATGGAGGGGCTTGAACAGCTGGGGCTCTCCAACATCAACATGAGTGAGTCCTCACTTCCCTGAACTGGGAGTCTAGGGAGTTTAACTGGTATCTGACTTGAGGTTCCCTGAATTGAATCCCAATGGGATCTACTGAACTTCTTTCTTGCACATGATTCTTCTGGCGACATTGGCCCTCTGCCCCTTAACATCATCTGGTTTCAGCTCTTTCAGGACTTCTTTAGACTTTGCAATCACTGGGGCCAGCTTTGACATTTCCGAAAGTGGGGTCGGTGGTCTGCCGCTAAAAGGCGACTCTGGCCAGACCCGGTTATACTATCTCCTCCGTCTTTGTAGACGGGAGGCGAGGCACCCAGTGGTATCCCATCCACCAAGACTGAAGACACAGGTTGTTTGACAAATTTTTTGTTTTTCCTCACTGGTTGAGGTGTCAAATTCTTGGCTTCAGACTTTTCTTCCTTCAGAACTTCCTTCTCGAGCTTGTGTGAAATCACTCCCTTCAGGTGTTTCACATACTGTTCCTTAGTTTGCCCCACTTGAGCAGCACAAGTATGGATGATATTTCTAAGCATCCTAGTTTTCAGGATTTGCTTCTCCTTTGGGGTTTCTCTTAACAGAATAGTCTACCGGGCTAGGCGGAGTGCTAGCTATCCGAGTAACTCTCTCCTCCCCTATAGCAGCTGCGAGGGGGTGAAAACGACTCCCTTTAAGAGTGGAGAAGAGGCAGGGGATTGGCAGCTCCTCGGCAGCCTCAAGGTCGACTTTACTCAAGCCTTCAGCTCGGCCACCTTCTTAGTCTTAGTAATTTTCTTCCTTAACCTCTGAGGTAGTTCTTCTTGGAATTCTTAGTACCGTACAGAGTCTCAGCGCTAAAGATCCCTTCTCAAACACTATTTTGGCTGCAGCGGCAGCTTCCAGTTTCTTTGCATCTTCAAGAACTCTTTTGGCGCATTGGCAATGTCTAGCGCTGACCACAGACTAGGAGGGCATCATTCCCGGCTCCTATGGCTAATTGAACTACAGGGGCATCTTTTCCGCCCTCGACAGCAAGGTCCACTAAGGTTTTCCATTCATCACCAGTCTAAGGGACTTAACCCTATTCCAAACTGAATTGAGTTTCTCGTAGACTAACTCTTCAATCAGCAAATCACGGTCCATTGAAAACAACAGTTTGCCAGCCATTGCAGTAAGTTGATTGTCTGAGAATTGAGAGGAGAAGATTTGAATTAGAAACTTGAATTTCAATTTTGAAGATAAATTTATATTTTATCGTATATATCGGGTTATAGAGCTATAACCCGGTATAAAACGATAGAATATAGAGTTTGATTTTGATTGAAATAGAGTTTGAATTATCGTTGTATATATTCAACTACAGAAGGATTTGTAGGAAAATATATAACAACAAAAATCTGAATTTGATTTGGATGGATTTGAAGAAGATGTTTGAATTTGGAGATGACTGAATTTTGGAAATTCAAAAATCCGGCAGCATTTCCCCTTAATTTTGGAACTCAATGTGTTGAATTTTCATTCAACAAAAGGTTCACAAATAAACGTCGGGAAAAACACTAAGAAGGCCTAACTCTTTCAATCTTTAAAGGATGAAATGTTAATTGCGAACTTGTACCGGATAGAGTTTGAAGGTTTGTTGTATATGTTAACTACGACGATCGTCATAGACATATAACAACAACAATCGATTTGAAATGATTTAGAGAGAGTTTTGAAAATCAAAATTCGGCAGCATCTCCCCTTATTTTGGGACTCGAGGTGTTGGATATTGGTCCAACAAAAGGTCCACATTAATTAGGGGAGACTTGTTTGGAATTTACTGATCTCTTTCATTCTAGTTAGTGCACTAAGAATGAATGTCATAGCTTAACTCTACCGATATAATTGAATTTTAAAACGAACCCTGAAAGTGAGTGTTATGCTTGATCGTATATATTGAATAGAAATTGTTACAATTCAATATACAACGATACAATCATAACAATTATCTAGAAGTTGGAAAGATTAACTCTACTAAAAAGACTAGAATTTGGATTTTGAAAATTGAGGAGATTTTCTATAAGTTATATAACTTAGCATGCCACTAGTAGCCCGAGCACGCTAGTCTCTACAATTTATAGAAAGGGATAGGCTTGACTCTTTCGCTCTACCAACCAAGTTGGAGGCAAAATGTCCAAGCCTAAAATTTAGAGGGAGGCTTCTACACTCACCTCTCTTTTACATGTCTTAATTGAGTTGGCCACACTCACCCAAGGAAGAAATGGGTAGAGGGACCAACGAGAGAAAGGTAGTCAAAACTACCGATGCAATAAAATTTATACCGCTATTAAAGATTGAGAGTGAGATTGTCCCCAGCGGAGTCGCCATTTTGTTTTGATTAAAAAATTATTTATTTAAGTATGTATCTTTTGGAAAATATTTAATTATCTTTGGGAAGATTAATCTTGAATTTTAATTTTGAAATCTAACGCAACATTAGGAACTATATTTATCCCAAACGGGAGAAATATCATTCACTAATTGGTTCAAATCTCAAAATTTTAAAGTTATCCAATTATCGTAGTCAAACTCAAAATTATTTGACTATGCTAATTCGGATGAAAGATTATTGTTTTCATAATCAACCCACAATAATAATTGATATACCTTTCCAAGAAAGGAGATATCATCATTATCGATCGTTTGAAAATGACAATAATGATCGTTGTATTTCAAATTTTCCCAAAAATTAATTAAGTTTTTGAGATTTTTGATTTTGAAAATAAATCTGGGTTTCTAATCTCCTACGAGCGCAAGCCCTCGTAGTTAATTACATCGTAAAAATCGAAAATTTCCTACGAAACTCTCGATAAAATAGCGGTATAAGTTTCATTTGGATTTTCAAATCGATATCAAAGGAAGAAAAAAGGTTAGAATTTTCAATCGGGATTGGATCAATGTTGAACAGTTATTTCTGGAGTCAAGGAAGAGTAGTAGGGAATATTTTTAAGATTCTGAAATAATTCAGAAATACTCCAACCTATCCTAAATGTTGTGCTTGAATTTGATTGAAAGTGATTTAATGTTTAAGTGATCATTTTATTAAAATTTGGGATTCGATTCCCGGGAGGTGAGGTCTTTAGCCCGAGCTTGCCTCAGAACCTAAGTCTAAATTGGACACTTAAAGTGCCCCGAACTAGCTAATGCAATGCGAGTCTGGTCTTACCCCGGCCTAGATTGGGGAGCCAGCTAAACCA
>CM028342.1:2143495-2240912 GCA_016618105.1 Dendrobium huoshanense | reverse complement strand
TGAAATGGGTTGTGCCAGGGATTTGACTACTTTAAATTGCTTGTTGACCATGTGTTGACTGGTCAATTGACCATGGAAGACTGCTGTGTGGCCATAGGGGTCCTAGGGGTGAAGTAGATTGGGTCCAACACAAAGCCAAGGAAGGATTTGAGGTTTGAATTGAAGTTTTTTTTTGGGGGCTTGGGAAATAGGTTTGACCCAACTTTGGGAGTTTGACTTGGTCACCTCCAAATGGGCTTGATAGGCCCACATCCCAAAGCATAGTTAGGCTACATAGGATTGATTTTGGAGCTTTGAAACGGGTTCAATGGGTTCAATGAGGTAAAATAGCCCATTAAGGCCTTAAGGGAATTTTGGGTCAACCTAGGTTGACTGGGTCAACTGGGTTGACTCAAGGGGTGGGTCCAAGCTGGGCAAATTTAAAATGATATTTGAAGTCTGGTAAAGGTGTTTTCGAGGATTGAATTGTTTATTTGAGTCAAAAGGCTTAATGGGCCCTTAATGGGCCCTTAAGCCAAAATTGGTTGACCTGGTCAACCGACTGGGTTCAGGGTCTAGAAATGGGTTCGACAAATCCAAATGTCATCCTGAGTCTACTGGATGTGGTCCCAGGTTTGGAGGGGTCAATTTGGTCAAAATCACTATTTGAACCCTTAAGGGCTATTTTGGTCAACCTAGGTTGACTTGGTCAACCAGGTTGACCCAGGGTCTGGACTTGGGCTCAACAGGTTTCAAATGACATTGCAGGACTAATGGAAGTGGTTCCATGGCCTGGAGAGGTCATTTGGGTCAAAACACCCATTTGGACCCTAAAGGGTCCTTGGGTCAACTAAGTTGACTTGGTCAACCAGGTTGACCCAGGGCTTGGAAATGGGTCCAACAGGTTTGGTTTAATATTTGAAACTTGCTGGAGGTGGTTGCGTTCAATTCGGAGTTCATTTGATTTGAAATCACCGTTTGAGCCCCATAGGGGTATTTTGGTCATTTTGACCCATGGTCAACTAGGGTCAAACTAGGTCAACCAAAATGCAGTTTACTGCTCAGTGAGTCATAATTAAAGGTCTGGAAGTAATTAGAGGCTTTGGAGAGAGCCCTAAGGTCAAAATCATCTTAATGGCAAGTTCAGTGGCATAGGCCGTAAATATTTGAAGGTTTTGCAGCCTATGGATTTTGATTAAGTTTCTGGGGTTAGAGACCTCAGAATGATATTTTTTTTTTAGGCTCAAATTTGGAGGGTTGCCTCCAGAAACATGTCCCATCAGTATGCAACTGACAGACTCTGAATCGGAGGTCAATTGATTGATTTTGAAGTGTTTGAAAATTTGCTGAAAAAGGCTTTTAGGACTTGCCCTTTTAGCATTGGATTTGGGTCTGGATTTTTTGAATTTGATCTGGATCTGATTAGAATTTGAATTGAACTAAGGTCTGGACAGCGGGGGGGTGGGTTTGGCCCTATATTTCATTTTTACCATACTTATTAATTGGTCCTAGTCTAGAATATTTTAACTTATTTCTTTTTTTCCTTCTAGATTTTTTATATTTTTACCTTGGGGGGGGTTAATTTTTTTCTTTCTGATTTAGAATTTGAATTGAACTGGAGATTTGTTAGGGTCTGGTCTGGACTGGTCTGGAGAATCCTAGGGTCTAGAGTGGATCCTAGGGTCTAGAATCTAGATTGATGTAGGGTCAGGATTGATCTGGAGTCTAGATGGATCCCTAGTGACCTCATACAAATATGAGGTCAACAAATGGACCCCCAATATGTGTAATAGAACGAAGTTCTATTGCACGTATTGGCGTTGACCGAAAAAGGTCAAGTCCGGAGTTTTGATTCTAAGGGAAGGAAAATCCATCCCTGAAGAATCGGAGTTTGATCTGGATCTAGGGTAGTGCCATGGGAGGCGTACTCTATCACTAGCGAGTCGAGTCTTAAGGAGAGAAAATTAAAGATCTAATGGGAAGGAAGCATTGCTTCCCATGATAGATTGGATCTGGATTGATCATATGTAAAGGAAACTTGATTCACATAGAGGATCGAGTCTGGATGATCGTATATGGAGGAAACTTGTTCCATATAGAGGATCGAGTCTGGAATGATCAGTGTAGAGGAAACTTGCTCTACACAGAGGATCGAGTCTGGGATGATCATGTGTGGAGGAAACTTGCTCTACACAGAGGATCGAGATTTGAAATGATCGTATATAGAGGAAACTTGCTCCATATAAGATCGGGATCTGGAATGATCATGGTAGAGGAAACTTGCTCTACGGGTGATCGGGTCAGGATTGATCATATGTAAAGGAAACTTGATTCACATAGAGGATCGAGTCTGGATGATCGTATATGGAGGAAACTTGTTCCATATAGAGGATCGAGTCTGGAATGATCATGTGTAGAGGAAACTTGCTCTACACAGAGGATCGAGTCTGGGATGATCATGTGTGGAGGAAACTTGCTCTACACAGAGGATCGAGATTTGAAATGATCGTATATAGAGGAAACTTGCTCCATATAAGATCGGGATCTGAAATGATCATGGTAGAGGAAACTTGCTCTACGGGTGATCGGGTCAGGATTGATCATATGTAAAGGAAACTTGCTTTACATAAGAGATCAGATTTGAAAGATCGTACATAGAGGAAACTTGCTCTATATAAGATCAAGATTAAGACGATCATGAGTAGAGGAAACTTGCTCTGCGGATGATCGGGTCTGGATTGATCATGTGCAAAGGAAACTTGCTTTGCACAAATGATCAGGTTTGAAAATTCAAATATAGAGGAAACTTGCTCTATATAAGATCAAGATTAAGGTGATCATGAGTAGAGGAAACTTGCTCTACGGATGATTGGGTCTGGATTGATCATATGTAAAGGAAACTTGCTTTACATAAGTGATCAGGTTTGAAAAATCGAATATAGAGGAAACTTGCTCTATATAAGATCAAGATTAAGGTGATCATGAGTAGAGGAAACTTGCTCTACGGATGATCGGGTCTGGATTGATCATATGTAAAGGAAACTTGCTTTACATAAATGATCAGGTTTGAAAAATCGAATATAGAGGAAACTTGCTCTATATAAGATCAAAGTTAAAATTGGAATTTTAGGGTGGTGCCACGAAAGGGCGTACTCCACCACTAAAAGGCTTGAAGCTAAGACAAGAAAACCTGAAGAGATATTTCTTAGCCTAAAAAAAAGAGGTATTAAATTATAAAAAGATTTGTAGACAATTGAACAAAACTGATTGAAACTTGAAGATTTTATTGATTGAAAATTCGAGCTACATCAAGCATAGTATTTCTTAAGGAAACGCCCGTTTACAGGAAGCATTGGGTGATTTCCTTTACAATCCACTAGCTGATACGAGCCTCCTTCGTAGGTTGTTTCCACTACGAAGGGTCCTTCCCAAGTTGGTTCAAACTTTCCACCGAGTTTTCGGTGCGCTAAGATAGGCCTCCGAAGAACCAAGACCAAGTCGCCTACTTGGAAGGTTCTAGGTCGCACTAACTTATCGTGAGCTTGAATCATTCGGGCTTTGTACAACTCTAAGTTTTGCTGAGCCTGAAGACGACATCCTTCGAGGCTTTCAAGTTCTTCTAAACGGAGTTGTGCATTCTGTTGAGTTGTAATCTGGTTCTGAATTGCGATTCTGAGCGAAGGAATTTGAACTTCCAGAGGGAGTACGGCCTCGGATCCATACACTAGTGCAAACGGTGTGGATTGGGTCGGGGTTCGATAAGTGGTCCTGTAGGCCCACAAAGCTTCAACTAACCTCTCATCCCACTGTCGTTTATTATCATCGAGGGTCTTTTTGATGATTTGAACCAAAGTTTTATTGAAGGCTTCAGCCAATCCATTACCCCGGGGGTAATAGATTGTCGAATATCTCCAATCAATACCATGGCGATTTGCAAAATTGTTGATCTTCGTATACTTAAAAGCGGACCCATTATCGGATATGATTCTGCGCGGAACGCCGAATCTATAAACGATATTGTCACGAAAGAATTTCATTACATGGTGTGATGTTACATTTCTTAGTGGGACTGCTTCTGCCCACTTTGAAAAGTAGTCAGTCGCTGCTAAAATGAAGCGATGACCCTTCGAGGAGGGAGGGTCAATTGGCCCGATGATATCCGTGCCCCAACTTTCGAAGGGCCACGAGGCTATCGTGGGATGCAACACGTTAGGCGGCTGATGTAAAACCACACCATGTACTTGGCATTGATGACAACACTTTGCAATTTTCATGCAATCGTCAATCATCGTAGGCTAGTAGTATCCAAGTCTTTTGATCTTCATTTTCATCTTTGGACCCGATTGATGAGCACCGCACAGTCCAGCATGGACTTCGTTAACGATCTTCAGGGCCTCACATTTGTCTAAACAACGGAGCCACATCTGACCAAACGACCATCGGTACAACGTATTATTAACTAGTGCGTAGGATAGGGCACGTTTCTTAATTTGATGGGCAAGTGATCTCTCGTGAGGGAGCTTGCCTTCTTGAAGATATTCAATTATCGGTTGTCTCCAATCTGCTTCTTCATCGACTGCCGAAGAGGTAGAAAGGACTTGGAAAATTTGCTTGTTGACGTGCTCCAAATCTATAGGAGACAGGATTTGGCGGCCCTGCACCTCTATAGGGATGGAGTCTTCTTCTAGACAGGCAAATTCCTTTGCAAGCTTTGCAAGGGCATCCGCCGAAGAATTGCTTCCACGGGGAATCCTATACATAGTTACAATCGGAATTTGCTCGAGCAAGTGACAGGTGTATTGATGGTACTTCAGGAGTTTAGGATTCAAAACTTTATAGGTTCCTGCAATCTGGTTGATCACCAGTTGGGAATCACCAAAAATTTTAATCTCTTTAATCTCCATCAGAATTGTAAGTTCCAGGCCAGTTATCAGAGCTTCGTACTCAGCTTCGTTATTCGTACAAGGTTCTGATAAGTGGTAGGAAAAGTACATCATTCCCTTATCCGGTGTTATGAATACCAGGCCAACTCCGGCTTTCCCGGGAATAGTAGATTCAGGTGTTTTGCCCCGCTGAGAGGACGCAGCACCATCAAAATACATTTCCCAGGTTTGAGTAGTGGCTTCCCCAAAACTCATGATTTGCTCATCAGGCAAATCATCGTTTAGAGGAGATTCCGCCGGCAACGGGTGTGCCGCAAGGAAGTCGGCGACGGCCTGCCCTTTCACAGCACGCAGGGGAATGAAGGTGATTTCAAATTGGAGCAATATCATAGACCAACGAGCCAAACGTCCTGACAACGTAGGCCTGGTCATAAGATATTGCAAGGGGTTAAAACTGGAAATTAGATTGATATGATGAGAAAGCATGTAATGTCTTAGTTTTTGGGCTGCAAAAACTAAGGCGAGACAGTGTTTCTCAATCGCTGGATATCGAATTTCCGTTGGTAAAAGCCTCCGACTTAGGTAATAGAGAGCATTCTCTTTCCCTTCGTCATTGACTTGAGCAAGGAGGGCCCCGAGAGATTCGTCAAGGGCCGCAGTGTAGAGTATTAAAGGTCTCCCCGGAATAGGGGCTGCCAAGACTGGTGGATTTGTCAGGTATTGTTTGATATTTTCAAAAGCAGATTGACATTTCTCGTCCCAAATGAATTTGGCGTCCTTTTTAGCGAGGACCGAGAATGGTTGACATCTTCCAGAAAGATTAGAGATGAATCTTCTTATATACGCCAGTCTACCTTGAAGAGATCTTAGTTGAGTAAGACTCCTAGGAGGCGGCATATTTAAGATAGCTTCGATTTTAGCAGGATCAATTTCAATTCCACGGTGTCTTACTACGAAACCTAGAAATTTTCCTGACGCGACACCGAAGGCGCACTTCAAAGGATTCATCTTAAGGTTGTAGCGACGCAACCGCTCGAAGACGATTCTTAAGTCATAAAGATGAGCCTCTTTAACTTTACTTTTGATGACTAAATCGTCGATGTAACATTCGACTTGATTGTGGATTAAGTCGTCAAAAATTTGAGTCATAGCCCGCTGGTAGGTTGCACCGGCATTTTTAAGGCCAAATGGCATCACTTTATAACAAAAGATCCCTATAGGACTTCTGAATGCAGTGTTTCTCTCATCTTGTGGGGCCATCTTGATTTGATTATAACCAGACGAGCCGTCCATAAAGGAGAAAACAACATGCGCAGAGGCAATGTCCACCATTAATTCGGGAATTGGCAAAGGAAATTCATCCTTAGGACACGCCTTATTCAGGTCTCTATAGTCAACACAGACCCGGATTTGACCATTTTTCTTTCGAACGGGCACAACGCTGGCTACCCAAGAAGGATATTGTTCCTCCCGGATAAATCCGGCTTCGGCCAATTTCTTAACTTCAGAAATGACTTGTTGTTCAATCTCCAGACGCATGCGTCGTGGAGCTTGTTTGACAGGAACGGCATCACACCGGATTCCGAGTTTATGAACTACTATATCGGCGGACAAACCCGGCATTTCGTCGTATGTCCAAGCGAAACAGTCCTTAAACTCGGATAGAAGTTGAATCAGATCCTTAGACTCGTCGTCACTCAACAAAGAACTTATGAATGTGGGGCGAGGGTCATCCTCTGTTCCAAGGTTAATTTCTTTAAGTTCATCAACTGTTGACTTAATCTCTTCTTCAAATTCAGGGGGTGCATCCCGAATTTGATCTTCATCTGAATCATCTAAGGTCTCCAAACAAAGTCTATCGAGCGAATCGACGACTTCAGTAGGGACACTTTCAGATTCAAGATGGATGGTTATCATCAAGCAATATTCATCGTCGTCGAACGAACTAACGGAACCAAAGCCGATACCACTCGTCCAATTTTTATTGAATTTGGAATTCCAAATACCTTGGTGGTATCTAGCTTGACCCTTAGTCCATTGACTCGGAGCAAAACCTTTAGAGATAAGAGCTTTAACACCAAGAGGAAAGTAGCCAAAAGGTAATTCCATTAATTCATTGAAATCCGCCTCTTCAAGGATTACATCACCCTCATTCCTTGAAGAGGAAGTGCCAGGGAAGAACCTCTGGACTTTCTTTACTTTTCCATCTAAGTTAGGGGCATCCTTAGTTACTAACCCTGAGACTCTGTCAGCAGACAGTGGGGTTAAGGCTAAGGATTTAACTGCCCTATTAAGCTTTTCATAAATAGTCAATTCAGGCTCGTCACTTTGAGATTTAGATTTGTTACCCTCTTGGTCGCTATCTGAATCTAAAGTGAGATCAAACTTTGGAAGAGGATTGATTTTTCTGTAGTCGAAAGCAATTCTAGCACCCCTCCTTCTCGGTTCTTCATCTGAACTTGTTTCAAGGTCGATGTACATTGGGGGATTTCTCTTTTCAATGGAAGGGCGGCCTCGGCCGCGTGCCCTTTGAGCCATCCTCCCACCTCTTTGAGGTAGATTGATCGGAGGCCTAAAAACCACGCGCTCGATGTCGTCTTCACTATTAGAATCGTCTTCTTTTTGATTCTTGACTTTTTCTTTTCTCAATTTTTGAATTGCTTTCGAACTCTGATTTTCTGCCTTTTCCTCCTTAATGTTGATCTCTACCTTAGATTTGGTAGTGGACCCTTTGGGAACATAGTACGCAGCATCCTCATAGATCCCGATCTCGTGAATAGAGAATGGTTGCAAATCACCCTTGATTTCAAACTCAATGCCATCTCGTTGGTACTTGATGCACTGATGCAGGGTGGAAGGAACCATCCTATACTCATGGATCCAAGGCCTACCTAGGAGCGCATTAAAGGATGTAGCCGAATCAATTATATGAAATTTCGCTTCAGTTTTCAACTCTCCTATCTCTATAAGAAGTGTGATCGAACCTAAAGCCTTCTCGCCTTTTTCATTGAACCCACGAAGCACTAACTTGTCGGTTGAGAGCTTGCTAGTATCAATTCTAAGGTATGCGAGAGTCTTTATATTCATCACGTTGACCGATGCACCCGGATCAACAAGAACTCTTGATAATTTGAACTTTCCCACATTTACAGTGATGTAAAGTGGGCGATTGTGGTCGGCAGTTCCAAGGAGTAGATCTTCATCGGAGAAGGTAACTCCTGGAATTTCTTTGAAGTACAAAGCTTCATCCTCAGAAGTTGAAGCGAGTTGAGCTAAACAAATCTCAGGGTCGAGAAGTGCTTTAATTAAGGTCTCCCTCATTTCTTTTGAAAGGATGAGGGCATCGTAGATGCTCAACTTAGCAGGCAACTTTCTAAGGTGAGCTAAGACGTTGTAATCAACACTTGGAACATTAATATCAGGACCCGGTGGATTTGAAAGAGAGTTTGATTGTTGAGTAGAGACTTGAATCGGATCAGTGGAAACAACTTGTTTTCCCTTTTCCTGTGGGGGAAGCCTAGGGGGTAAAACCTTGCCACCACGTAGTTGGACTTGCACGATCTCATCGGAAGGACAGTCTACGGGAAGGTCTACGCTCTCCTTAGGCGGTTGATTGTCATTTTCTGAATGGGAATCTGAATCGGAAAAGTCTATCACAACGGGACTCCCTTGGAAATTAATTTCAGGGGTATCACCATCGGATACGACATTAGATTCATCTTTCACTTGAAGGGTCAAATCTGGAGAGCTGGGTTTTTGAACTTCTTGATTATCCCCAGCTGGCTCCGAGTTATTTTCAACAGAAGAATCATTTAAAATTTCATTCTCAACATTTATCATCAAAATATTCGCAGAAGGATCTTTCTTTTTATTCAATTTTTGACCCTTTGCCTTTGATGGGGCAAAGTAAAAGTGAGATAACTTAAGTGGGGCTAGTGGCTTTGAACCACCGTCCACCACTTGTACAGATCTCTCATCAACAAATTTCCTCTCTACAAAATGTTCACTCTTTTTATTTAATACAGTAGTTCCTACAACTACTGGAGAGGAAATCGTCCAAACATCCTCCTGCGATGCCTCCAGCTCAACCTCCCAGATCGGGCCCTGGGCTCTCGTCGGTAACTGTTGAGAAAGACGAAAAGATTGGTTAATCGACTTTTTAAATGCCCGGGATAGTGCTATATCCCAACCATCTTCAATGGACAAAGAAAGATTAGAAATTTTACCTGAAATTGATTTGACAGATCCCTGGTCCGGATTAACCAAATACTCATTTGGAATTATGATGTTACCTTGACGGAAGTTTTTCTCTAGCCAGTCCTTAAAGACTATACAATCTTCGATTGTGTGGCCCAGCATGCGATGGTAGGGGCAAAAGGTCGGATCATCCTTTTTATTTGCCTCTTCCGGCTTTCTGGCCTCCGGCAATCGAAAATCTGGTTTCTTTAGAAGGCTCCTAAAAATTTTCTTAACCGACTCCCTTTTGAATGGATACGAACGAGCCAATCTCTCTTCAAAAGTGGGTCGGTAGTACTCTCTGGTGGGTTGAGAAGTTACCTGAAACGGTTGAGGTTTCTGAGTTTGTTGAACAGCAGAGTTACTTGATTGAACATTGACAGGCTTCTTTCTTTTGTCGACTGCCGAAACCGTTGCTGTCTTTTTCTCAAAGGACTTCAACGGTTTACTAACCTTTTTATCTTCAGTAGAATCCTTCAAGAATGGCATTTTGGGAGCCTCTTCTTGTAGATTACTGGCTTTGTTAAGAAGCTTTTCAAAGGTTTTAATTGTGAACCCCTTCAACAGAAAAGCAATAGGCCCGTGGATGTTCTTTAGAAGAATTTCCACTGCATGTTGCTCTTGCAGTTGGGGTTCACACTTCATCGAGAGGTTTCGCCACCTCAAGATGTAGTCGACTAAAGACTCGCCCGGTTTTTGCTTTTCGATGACGAGATCACCAACGGTTACACGTTGTTGAGCTCCTGAGAATCTCTTTAAAAAGAGACCCTCGAGCTCTGTGAAAGTTTTTACAGAACCGTTCGGTAGATCTGCGTACCACTCAAAAGCAATACCGGACAAACTACTCACAAACTGACGAAAGAGTAGAGCATCCGACCCTCCTGCATTGCAACAGCTTGCTCGGAAGTGGGCCAGATGCTGTCTTGGGTTTTCTAAGCCGCTAAAAATTTTGAAAGAAGGTGGCACAAAACCCTTAGGATAAGGAACCAAATCATATTCCTCGGGGTAGGGTCTACCCTTTGGAATAGATACAGTTCCTTGTGAATGGGCTAAGGCCTCCCTTACCTGGGTTTCGATCATCTGGCGAATATCTTTTTCTGGTGGAGGGGCGACTTCTGGAATCTTGAAACTAGAATCAGCCTTCCTGCTGTGCTCGCCCGTTGTAAGTACTGTGGGCTGCAACTGCTCGGGTCTAGACTGCTGTGCCTGGAACATCTGATTCTGCATTTGTTCTACTTTTAGCATCATCTCTTCGACCTTCCTTTCCAGGCTCTTGATATAATCATCTTTATCTCTCAGCTTAACAGAGGTGTCGGAATCTGAATCAACTGCTGCTGACTCTTCTTCTTTATCGGAGCGGTGTTTAGAAGGCTCAGCATCTTTAGTTGATGCTCGAGTCTCGACCATGTGGACATCCGCTATTGGTTCTTCCTCAACTAACAGATCATCCTCATCCGGGTTGAATTCATCAACAGCCTTTTTCTTAAGAATATCTCTGATTTCTTGAACTACTTCCTCAACCGGCCTCCCATCTATTGCTTCAGCATAAATTGGCAGGTATCCATCGTAGTCCATCACTTGATCATACTCTTTCACATCTAACTTATCAAAGATATTACTGATCTTAGCATCCTCTTCAGTGATTTCTTCACTGACCAACTGATCTAACATCTCTTGATCAGGATCTCGGGTCATCTCCTCCCCTCCGACTGTCCCGAGGTCGGTAGTCGCAAGGGTGACATCCTCAGCAGGGTGAGGGACATCCATCTTAATTAATGATGGAGGGGCTTGAACAGCTGGGGCTCCAACATCAACATGAGTAGAGTCCTCACTTCCCTGAACTGGGAGTCTAGGGAGTTTAACTGGTATCTGAACTTGAGGTTCCCTGAATTGAATCCCAATGGATCTACTGAACTTCTTTCTTGCACATGATTCTTCTGGCGACATGGGCCTCTTGCCCTTAACATCATCTGGTTTCAGCTCTTTCAGGACTTCTTTAGACTTTGCAATCACTGGGGCCAGCTTTGACAGTTCCGAAAGTGGGGTCGGTGGTCTGCCGCTAAAAGAGCGACTCTGGCCAGACCCGGTTAATACTATCTCCTCCGTCTTTGTAGACGGGAGGCGAGGCACCCAGTGGTATCCATCCACCAAGACTGAAGACACAGGTTGTTTGACAAATTTTTTGTTTTTCCTCACTGGTTGAGGTGTCAAATTCTTGGCTTCAGACTTTTCTTCCTTCAGAACTTCCTTCTCGAGCTTGTGTGAAATCACTCCCTTCAGGTGTTTCACATACTGTTCCTTAGTTTGCCCCACTTGAGCAGCACAAGTATGGATGATATTTCTAAGCATCCTAGTTTTCAGGATTTGCTTCTCCTTTGGGGTTCTCTTAACAGAATAGTCTACCGGGCTAGGCGGAGTGCTAGCTATCCGAGTAACTCTCTCCTCCCCTATAGCAGCTGCGAGGGGGTGAAAACGACTCCCTTTAAGGAGTGGAGAAGAGGCAGGGATTGGCAGCTCCTCGGCAGCCTCAAGGTCGACTTTACTCAAGGCCTTCAGCTCGGCCACCTTCTTAGTCTTAGTAATTTTCTTCCTTAACCTCCTGAGGTAGTTCTTCTTGGAATTCTTAGTACCGTACAGAGTCTCAGCGCTAGAAGATCCCTTCTCAAACACTATTTTGGCTGCAGCGGCAGCTTCCAGTTTCTTTGCATCTTCAAGGAACTCTTTTGGCGCATTGGCAATGTCTAGCGCTGACCACAGACTAGGAGGGGCATCATTCCCGGCTCCTATGGCTAATTGAACTACAGGGGCATCTTTCTCGCCCTCGACAGCAAGGTCCACTAAGGTATTTCCATTCATCACCAGTCTAAGGGACTTAAACCCTATTCCAAACTGAATTGAGTTCTCGTAGACTAACTCTTCAATCAGCAAATCACGGTCCATTGAAAACAACAGTTTGCCAGCCATTGCAGTTAAGTTGATTGTCTGAGAATTGAGAAGGAGAAGATTTGAATTAGAAACTTGAATTTCAATTTTGAAGATAAATTTATATTTTATCGTATATATCGGGTTATAAGAGCTATAACCCGGTATAAAACGATAGAATATAGAGTTTGATTTTGATTGAAATAGAGTTTGAATTATCGTTGTATATATTCAACTACAGAAGGATTTTGTAGGAAAATATATAACAACAAAAATCTGAATTTGATTTGGATGGATTTGAAGAAGATGTTTGAATTTGGAGATGACTGAATTTTGGAAATTCAAAAATCCGGCAGCATTTCCCCTTATTTTGGAACTCAATGTGTTGAATTTTCATTCAACAAAAGGTTCACAAATAAACGTCGGGAAAAACACTAAGAAGGCCTAACTCTTTCAATCTTTAAAGGATGAAATGTTAATTGCGAACTTGTACCGGATAGAGTTTGAAGGTTTGTTGTATATGTTAACTACGACGATCGTCATAGAAGAACATATAACAACAACAATCGATTTGAAATGATTTAGAGAGAGTTTTGAAAATTCAAAAATTCGGCAGCATCTCCCCTTATTTTGGGACTCGAGGTGTTGGATATTGGTCCAACAAAAAGGTCCACATTAATTAGGGGAGACTTGTTTGGAATTTACTTGACTCTTTCATTCTAGTTAGTGCACTAAGAATGAAATGTCATAGCTTAACTCTACCGATATAATTGAATTTTAAAACGAACCCTGAAAGTGAGTGTTATGCTTGATCGTATATATTGAATAGAAATTGTTACAATTCAATATACAACGATACAATCATAACAATTATCTAGAAGTTGGAAAGATTAAAACTCTACTAAAAGACTAGAATTTGGATTTTGAAAATTGAGGAGATTTTCTATAAGTTATATAACTTAGCATGCCACTAGTAGCCCGAGCACGCTAGTCTCTACAATTTATAGAAAGGGATAGGCTTGACTCTTTCGCTCTACCAACCAAGTTGGAGGCAAAATGTCCAAGCCTAAAATTTAGAGGGAGGCTTCCTACACTCACCTCTCTTTTAACATGTCTTAATTGAGTTGGCCACACTCACCCAAGGAAGAAATGGGTAGAGGGACCAACGGAGAGAAAGGTAGTCAAAACTACCGATGCAATAAAATTTATACCGCTATTAAAGATGGAGAGTGAGATTGTCCCCAGCGGAGTCGCCATTTTTTGTTTTGATTAAAAAAAATTATTTATTTAAGTATGTATAATTTTGGAAAATATTTAATTATCTTTGGGAAGATTAAATCTTGAATTTTAATTTTGAAATCTAACGCAACATTAGGAACTATATATTATCCCAAACGGGAGAATATCATTCACTAATTGGTTCAAATCTCAAAATTTTAAAGTTATCCAAATTATCGTAGTCAAACTCAAAATTATTTGACTATGCTAATTCGGATGAAAGATTATTGTTTTCATAATCAAACCCACAATAATAATTGATATACCTTTCCAAAGAAAGGAGATATCAATCATTATCGATCGTTTGAAAATGACAATAATGATCGTTGTATTTCAAATTTCCCAAAAATAATTAATTAGAGTTTTTGAAAGATTTTTGATTTTGAAAATAAAATCTGGGTTTCTAAATCTCCTACGAGCGCAAGCCCTCGTAGTTAATTACATCGTAGAAAATCGAAATTTCCTACGAAAACTCTCGATTAAAATAGCGGTATAAGTTTCATTTTGGATTTTCAAAGATCGATATCAAAGGAAGAAAAAGGTTAGAATTTTCAATCGGGATTGGATCAATGTTGAACAGTTATTTCTGGAGTCAAAGGAAGAGTAGTAGGGAATATTTTTAAGATTCTGAAATAATTCAGAAAATACTCCAACCTATCCTAAATGTTGTGCTTGAATTTGATTGAAAGTGATTTAATGTTTAAGTGATCAATTTTATTAAAAATTTGGGATTCGATTCCCGGAGGGTGAGGTCTTATAGCCCGAGCTTGCCTCAGAACCTAAGTCTAAATTGGACACTTAAAAGTGCCCCGAACCTAGCTAATGCAATGCGAGTCTGGTCTTACCCCGGCCTAGATTGGGGAGCCAGCTAAACCACCTAAACGATTTAAAATCATGTATCCGGTCTTTTTATGTAGAATGGTCGGGACGTTATTTAAGAAAGGTTTTTGGGAGCGGGGCCGACATCTAGAGCAGATCCTAATTGGCCCCTTTGACTTATGTTGGGTATTCGATGTCTAAGTAATGCGATTAAATATTAGACTCTTTTAAATTTGTTGCTAATGCGATGCATGCTAATTGACTCGATTGAATGCAGAATTTGTATGTAGCAGTTTAAAAATTTTGGCTTAGAAAATAGGTTTTTCCCTAGAGATTGCATAACATCCCCTTGACAGATCGGCACCCTCATAGGCCAGGTGGTCTGCCAGAACCCGCAGGCGGGGAGATGCCTAACAAGGTTGAGAAGGTATAATATGAATGCATGAAAAATCCTCGGTGAGTCCGAGCTTACTTCTTAAGACCGTTTAGAGTTTCTATCTTATCTTAAAAATTTTATTTAATTAAGGTAAAAGAATTTTTTACAGACCCCTAAGAGCCTAAATTCGAATTCCAGGCTAAATCAAACACGGCATGCAAATAAAAAGACTAGAAAAACAGGAGTTCTAATGCGCAATCAATTAAATAAAATCAATTAAATATATCAATTTGAATGTCCATATGGCAAATGCCACTCATTATTACATCTCAAAAATTACAAGAAATTAAAGTGGCCGGGCACCACTGACTACAACCCGGATTTCTAATCCTAAATCAAATGATTTTGAGACTTGGGATTCTTCTCGTTGTCCAATCCTTCATCTTCTCACGAACATCTCGATTCGTCGGTTCAGGATATCCAAATCGAAAGAAACTCCCCCTTGATCGGGGTGTTATCTTTCCTCTTTGGATACTTGCAAAGTATCCTAATTTGAATTCCAAATGGAAGAAGACTCTCCCCTTTAGGGATGTCTTCACCTCTTTGGAATTCAAATTGGATATTCATATCCCAATCTCAAAACATTTTGAAGAAATACAACCTTAAATGAATTAAATTTACATTGATAGAAATAAGAAAATCTAGACTCGATCCTGCAAGGTTATCCTAATAATCAACAGTTGTATATTCAATCCCAAGCAGTTATAATATGAAAATTTAAAATGCATTTTTTTAGCCACACTTGGCCATGCTCTTTTTATTTAAAGGGGGTCTTAAGCGCGGCAGGTACCTGTGCAAAGAGTATATATTTTTTTATTAACTGCCCCCTTTAATTTTTAGCTCCTTGTATGAGCATGGCCACCTGCATAAGATTGCACAGGTATAATTCGCTCCTAACCTAGGGGTAAATCTAGCGTACAATCAATCACAAAATGCAGGAAGCAAGTAAATAAACACATCAATTCTACTCTAGCAAACAGCATGCAGTAAAAACTCGAAAACTCGGCACACAACTGCAGAAAGTAAAACACCGGCCTATCCTAGAACTAGAGTCGGTGATCCTAGCAAACCATCTAAAGTGTGTGAGGTAGGTCGGGTGGTTTTGATATATCCTAATTAGGATTATTAGTTAAAGTTGTCTAAAGTTCGATTGGTTGGAAGGCTTAAGGGATTTAAGTTTGAATTTAAATATTAATGGCTTGAGGTTAATTTTAAGATTCATTTAATTATTTGTTGGATATCACCTTTGTTTCACACCGAGGCCGTGAAGTTTATTTCACCTTCCTTGGGGCTAAGTTAATAGCCTCGTAGGCCTGGGTTACCCAGTAGTACCCGATATAATTAAGTATTTTAGATTGATCTAAGCTTAAGAATTAATGAATTTTATTAGAAAAATTTGGTTGCTGATTTTTTAAGATTGACTTATTTAAATTTGCCATTAATTGATTCGTGGCGTTGTGCCACCAGGCTCGAGGAACCAGCCTCCTTAGGACACGTAGCCCCGCAGCCCGGAGTAGTCCAGCCGATAAACCAAATTAATGTAGTTAAATTAGAAGTTTTAAAAGGTTAGATAATTAATAATTAATCTATTTTTAAGGTTTAACACCCCTTGGAATCCATTCGTGGCGTTGTGCCACCAGGCTCGAGGAACCAGCCTCCTTAGGACACTTAGCCCCGCAGCCCGGAGTAGTCCAGCCAATAAACTTCATCTTTGGGATGGTTGTTGTGTTTTAAAAGGTTTGTTGAATGTTTTAAACATTAAGTTACCAATTTCTGGAATTTTAGAATAATTCGGAATTTTATGAATTTTTTGAATATTTTAATCACTTAATTAAATGGTTGAAAATTGACTTTTTGATTAAGTTCAAATTCTGGAATGTTTGTATTTTATTAAAATACTAGACCTTACTACGATCAGTTAGAAGGTAAGTACGTTGAAATCGGATTTTTCTGCATTTTATTACGAAGGTTTGAAGTTTTGAACTAGATTTGAACTAGATTTGACCGGTTTGTTGACTTTTTGAAATATTGCAGATTTCTGGAGTTTAAGATTTTTAATAAATACTAGAGCTTATTAGGAATTGAATGCAAGTGAGTTTGGGTGATTTCGATTTTTCTGGAATTAGTTATGAAGGTTTGAAGTTTGGGTAATTATTGAATTTCTTGAATTTATTTAATTAGAGAGCCATTTTGTGATTTTCCTCCAAATGAATCCCAAACTCCTTGAAATCAACTCCAAAGGTCAGAAATGACCTAAGGAGAGATTCCCAAGTGTTTGGGAAATTTTTGGAATTTTAAATATTTTTTAATTAATTAAATGAATTAAATATTGATTTTCACTTAAAATTAGATTAAGGTTCAGATTGCTGTCAAATAATTTTGGTTTTAATTTTCATGGGTTAAGGGTTTAATTATGATCAGTTAGAGGGGTTGGTCATAATTTTTGGGTTTAAAATGAATTTATTAGATTTTTGGAAGGTTTAATGGCTTAATTAGGGCTTAAACTTAGGAAAATTAATTAGGGACCTTAATGACTTCTAAATTCAGTGGAACTTTTCCTAGTGGCTGTACATGTCACTAAGTTTATGTGTTTGAAGTTCCAAGTCAAATGGAAGTGGATCCTAATTATTGAAAATATTCTAAGTTTTCTAAACATGTCCTTAATTATTGTCCTTAATGTCCCTAAGTTTGATAGGTTTGAATCAAAGTTTCTCTAACCCTTTAACTCAACATGAGCAAAATTCAATCACACCAAGCAAATCCTAAATCTAGGAGAGCCTTAAAACTAGGTGCAAGTGTGTGCACAACCTAATCATGCAAATATTGATGGTAATTAAGAGAATGAAGTTTTGATTAGTGAATGATTAAGACCTAATCACTCACTAATCACTCCCCAAAGACTTCTATTCACACATTCAAACCATGCTTAAAATTTGACAAACCTCTCAAGATTTAAGGATTTAAAATATATATATAATTTCAAAATTAGTTTTCAAAACAAATGCATATAAATAAACTTATAGATGCATAGAATATAAGTTTAAAAATAGATAATCAAAATATTAATCAAAAATAAAATTTTAATAACTTGAGAAATTTCTGATTTACTTAAAATATTCTAAAATTAAAGCTTTAATTATTCAAGATATTTAATTTAATAGTTAAATATAAATTAGATATTTAATTAAATAGTGTAAACTATTTAAAGGAATTCAAATATTTTAAAATATATTGTAACTTAATTAATGAATTTATTTTGGAATAATTTACATGCTCTGAAACTATTCCATAATAAATTATCTTGAAACTATTAAATTGATTTGATTTATTTTAATTAATAACTAATCAAAATATCATGTTTTGGAAATTTTAAAATTATTTAAAATATATTAAATATTTTAAAGTAAATTTTAATTTTACTGGAAAGGTATCAAAATTTTGATATCTTAAAATTAATTTTTGGAGTTATAAATATTTTTTAATAATTTTTAAAAGTTTCCTGGTAATTAAACTAATTAAAACATTAATTTAAACCTAAAAACAGGTTCTGGCGGCGGGAATGCCACGTGGCGCTCGCTGGTTGGCGGGATCAAACCGCGGCGGCGGCGGAGGACACGCGGCACAATGTTACTCGCCGGCTCGAAACCGCGGCGGCGCCGAGTGGGGTCCACGCGCTATTCACTTAACCACGTCAGCGCGTGATTAAGGCCGTCGGATCATTCGCTTGCTCGATCTAACGGTCCTGATCGAGTCCCGCGGTTTGATCTCAGGAGAAGAGATCGAACGGCGAGAAAGCAAACCCGCGGTTTGGATCCAATGGTCGAGATCACGCCGGACGGGAGATCTGAACCGAAGGAGCAATCACGCGACCGGACGATCCGCGTGATTACGAAATCAGAACCGTTGATCGTCCGATCAACGGCTCAAAAAACGTGCACCTGAACGAACCCGGCGGAACGCCCTAGAAATTGGTTTTTTGGCTCGTCCGTTTGATTTAATCAACCAAATTTGATAAAATTTTAAATATGAATTAAATATACGAACAGAAATATTGGGGAATGTTTTATTTGGCTTGAAACAAGCTTTTTAGAAAGCTATTTAATCTAGTGTACCTAGACCTAGGGTTTAGGATTTACCTTGATTTAATGGACGGTTTGAACCGCTTTTGGATTCTCTGAGCTTGTAGACTGTCCACGATTAAGTTCCTAGTTGAATCCAAGCTCCGAAACGCCGCGAATCTCCTGGAATGAACCTTGGACGGATTGCTCCTATCTCGCCGGAACAGTGGTCGACGGCGACTTTGACCGGTGAGATCGAGCTGGAAATGACCAGAGAGAGGTCTGGGAGTTTGAAGATGACTGGAGGTTGGATTTGGAACGGCCAAAATAGAGAGAGAGAGCTAGGGATTGAATGATCCTTCATTAGGGCATATCTCCCTATTCAAACCTCTCCCAGCCAAATGGATGGCTGGGATTGACTCACCCTGCATTCAGATGATGCCAAGTGTCTCTGGGACAACTAGAAAGCTGACCCAAAGGCTGGACAAGCCTTGATTCTATTGGGTGGCTTTTGGGTGAGTGGGGGGACCATTGCCTCTTAAGGCTAAACCTAGGGCTGGGCTTGGTTAGGGAGCTTATTAGAGAGCTTTAGGTGATAAAAGGGTGGGCTAGAGCAGCTTAAATCAAGGAAAAAAGGATGGAAGGCTGATTATGGCCATTTGGGAGGATTTGAGGGCTTGATTTGACTTTGTTGACCAGTCAAGGGTCAAGGGAGGCTGAGGTGGCAGCTGACTTGGCATGGGGAGGAATTCAAGAGCTGGAGTGGTGGGTCAATGGGGTTCAAATGAGTTGAAATGGGTTGGGCCAAGGGATTTGACTACTTAAATGCTTGTTGACCATGTGTTGACTGGTCAATTGACCATGAAAGACTGCTGATGTGGCAGCCTAGGGGTCCTAGGGGTTGAGTAGATTGGGTCACAAACAAAGCCAAGGGAAGGATTTGAAGGTTTGAATTGATTTGGGGCTTGGAATAGGTTTGACCCAACTTTGGAGTTGACTTGGTCAACTCCAAATGGGCTTGATAGGCCCACATCCCAAAGCATAGTTAGGCTACATTAGGAATTGATTTTGGAGCTTTGAAACGGGTTCAATGGGTTCAATGAGCTAAAATAGCCCATTAAGGCCTTAAGGGAATTTTGGGTCAACCTAGGTTGACTGGGTCAACTGGGTTGACTCAAGGGGTGGGTCCAAGCTGGGCAAATTTAAAATGATATTTGAAGTCTGGTAAAGGTGTTTTCGAGGATTGAATTGTTTATTTGAGTCAAAAGGGCTTAATGGGCCCTTAATGGGCCCTTAAGCCAAAATTGGTTGACCTGGTCAACCGACTGGGTTCAGGGTCTGGAAATGGGTTCGACAAATCCAAAATGTCATCCTGAGTCTACTGGATGTGGTCCCAGGGTTTGGAGGGGTCAATTTGGTCAAAATCACTATTTGAACCCTTAAGGGCTTGTTTGGTCAACCTAGGTTGACTTGGTCAACCAGGTTGACCCAGGGTATGGACTTGGGCTCAACAGGTTTCAAATGACATTCCAGGACTAATGGAAGTGGTTCCATGGCCTGGAGAGGTCATTTGGGTCAAAACACCCATTTGGACCCCTAAAGGGTCACTTGGGTCAACTAAGTTGACTTGGTCAACCAGGTTGACCCAGGGCTTGGAAATGGGTCCAACAGGTTTGGTTTGATATTTGAAACTTGCTGGAGGTGGTTGCGTTCAATTCGGAGTTCATTTGGTTTGAAATCACCGTTTGAGCCCCATAGGGGTATTTTGGTCATTTTGACCCATGGTCAACTAGGGGTCAAACTAGGTCAACCAAAATGCAGTTTACTGCTCAGTGAATCATAATTAAAGGTCTGGAAGTAATTAGAGGCTTTGGAGAGAGCCCTAAGGTCAAAATCATCTTAATGGCAAGTTCAGTGGCATAGGCCGTAAATATTTGAAGGTTTTGCAGCCTATGGATTTTGATTAAGTTTCTGGGGTTAGAGACCTCAGAATGGGCTCAAATTTGGAGGGTTGCCTCCAGAAACATGTCACATCAGTATGCAACTGACAGACTCTGAATCGGAGGTCAATTGATTGATTTTGAAGTGTTTGAAAATTTGCTGAAAAAGGCTTTTAGGACTTGCCCTTTTAGCATTGGATTTGGGTCTGGATTTTTTGAATTTGATCTGGATCTGATTAGAATTTGAATTGAACTAAGGTCTGGACATCCCCTAGGGTCTAGAATAGATCCTAATATCTGGACTGGTCTGGAAGAATCCTAGGGTCTAGAGTGGATCCTAGGGTCTAGAATCTAGATTGATGTAGGGTCAGGATTGATCTGGAGTCTAGATGGATCCCTAGTGACCTCATACAAATATGAGGTCAACACTCCCGTCAAGGCCTCTATAGATTGCTAAATCCACAACAACAATCCAATTCATCACCCATTGTTCTTCTTAGCACACTCTGCATCGTCGCTTGGGCCATCCATCTTCCTCAACACAAGCGGATTTACCTACTGTTTTTAGGACTTCTTCTAGTTTTCATTGTAATGCTTGTGCGCTTTCTAAAAGCCACAAATTATCTTTTACGCGTTATTCAAATTGTAGCAAAAAGCCTTTAGAATTGATACATACCGATGTATGGGGTCCTTCCCCAATTTTGTCCAATCAAGGTTTTAAATATTATATACTCTTTGTTGATGACTATTCTCGCTACTGTTGGGTTTTTCCTATGCGTCTGAAATCTGAAGCTCATTCCAAATTTGTTATGTTTAAAACCTCTGTTGAAAAACAATTTAACAAATCAATTAAAATTCTTCGCTCAGACAATGGTGGTGAATTTGTTAATTCCTCTTTTCAACATACACTAAGAACTGCCGGCATCATTCATCAATTAACATGCCCCTACACACCAGAACAAAATGGCGTTGCTGAAAGGAAGCATCGACATATTATTGAAACACTTCGTAGTCTACTTCTTGATGCCCATCTTCCCTTATCTTTTTGGCCGGATACTTTGTTAACCACCATTTATCTTCTTAATCGTATGCCATTCTCACCAATTCCTAAACGTTCCCCCTTTCAACTACTTTATCGTAAACCACCCCATTATACTTTTTAAAAAACCTTTGGTTGTTTATGTTATCCATGGTTATCAAATGTTCATACACACAAGTTTGGTCCAAAATCTACCCCATGTGTTTTCCTTGGTTATGCTTCAAACACTAAAGGTTATAAATGCTACAATTTGGAATCCAATAAAATCTTCATTTCAAGACATGTTAGATTCTTTGAACACATATTTCCCTATCAATCCTCCACCAAAAACATTATTTCTTCATCAGAATTTCCAGTGTCTACTCCTCTAACTTTAGTTCCCATCACTTCAAACCCATCTCCTACTACTCCTCCTACAAATGAATCTTCTACTACACATCAACGAGCCATTTCACCTACAGAATTCTTATCTGTCGACTCTCTAGATTCCTCACTCCAGGATTATGAGTCTCACGGTTTTGCCAATCTTGTTCCTCCTCCTCAAACCACACATCCAATGCTCACTCGGTTTCAAACAGGGAATTTAAAACCGAAAAACATTGTTAGCATGTCTCATGTCATTCAACCAGTCGATCCTACAAGTTATTCTCAAGCTCCAAAGGATTTAAATTGGCGTAGAGCTATGTCAACGGAATTTGATGCTTTATAAGCACAAGGCACTTGGATACTTGTGCCACCTTCTTCTACTCAAAATGTGCTTGATTCAAAATGGATCTTTAAAATAAAATATAATGCTGATGGTTCGATTGCACGGTACAAAGCACGGTTAGTCGCCCAAGGTTTAAAACAAGAATATGGATTGGATTATTTAGAGACCTTTAGTCCAGTTGCAAAATTTCCAACAATTCGGATTTTTCTTACTGTTGTCGTGACTTATCATTGGAAAATTTTGCAATTAGATGTCTCGAATGCCTTATTGCATGGTGATCTCCATAATACATTTTATATGGCTCAATCTATGTTTGTTTACTCAAAAAGGCTATTTATGGTTTGAAGCAATCTCTCAGGCAAAGTTTTCCAATCACCTTATCACTTTCGGTTTTCAGCCTAGCACTGCTGATCCATGTTTATTGATTTACCAGAAAGCAACCCATGTTTTATACATTCTAATCTATGTAGATGACATCTTGTTAACCAGAAATAATGAGCAGCTTATTCAGCATTTTCTAAGCGATCTTCAGCAACACTTCAGTTTAAAAAATATAGGCGGTATACATCACTTTCTTGGCATCACCGTGCAGCCGTTCAAACAAGGATTGCATTTATCTCAGGCTTCCTATACAGCTACAGTTCTGTCCAGAGCTGGAATGGATAACTGTAAATTTTTAGCCACCCCAATGGCTATTAAACATCCACCCTCTTCTGATGCTGCACATCTATTTCATAATCATGAGTTCTACAAACATTTAGTTGGTTCCTTATAATATTTAACTGTTACAAGACCGGATATGTCTTACATAGTTAACAGGTTTTGTCAAGCCATGCATAAGCCCTCCAATGGAGACTTCTATCTGCTCAAGCGTCTTCTCAGATATCTCAAAGGTACCTTATCCTTTGGACTTGTCATACAACCAACTAAATTACATTTATCTGCCTTTTTCTAATTCTGATTGGGCGGGCGATCCTGTTGATCGTAAATCCACTACTGGCTATTGTGCTTATCTTGGTCAAAATCTTATTTCTTGGCAAATTAAAAAGCAGAAAACTGTAGCTCTATCTTCCACATAGGCAGAGTATCGCTCTCTGTCCACAGTTGCAGTAGATCTCTTATGGCTGAGACGTCTTCTACTGGAATTTGACATTCCCATAACTGATCCAACTACATTATTCTGTGATAATGTTTCAGCAATAGCCTTAGCTAACAATCCTATCTTTCACGCCCGTACAAAACATATCGAGATAGACTACCATTTCATTCGTGACTATG
This sequence comes from Dendrobium huoshanense, assembly GCA_016618105.1. Taxonomy (NCBI): domain Eukaryota; kingdom Viridiplantae; phylum Streptophyta; class Magnoliopsida; order Asparagales; family Orchidaceae; genus Dendrobium; species Dendrobium huoshanense. The sequence goes on along the minus strand of CM028342.1, from coordinate 2,217,335 downwards.
TGAAGTCCAATTCTATCTCCATTCATCACGTAAACTCTGTTGATCAATTGGCGGATATTTTTACCAAACCTTTAACCACTAAAAGTTTTCAAGATCTGAGAAACAAGCTTACACTCGTTGATACGAGTGTCACCTTGCGGGGGGGATGATAAGCTGAAGAGATAAGTGGTTGAGCATATACTGCCACACTCGTTTGCAATGATGTTATGCAGCCACTCCTTCTGCAATTACAGACTAATGCTTGTACTAAGCTAATCCTAACCGTTGCTTATTAACGGATTGATCCAACCGTTGGGATCAATGTACACTATGTATAGATACTTCCTTCAGCTACAGGAATCGATAGCAAGTGAAGTGAAATTAATGAAATCCTGCGATAGTATCTCTTCTCTCAAGAAACTACTCTTCTCTGTTTGCTTTTGCTTTCTTCTTTGCAGGTCATAAGGAGCTGCTGCTGGTCGATACTACTTCTCAGAACGTTGCTTTAAGAAGATTTAAAATATCGTCCCAAACGAAACATTAATTTCTTGTTGTTTCTTGTTAAAGTTCTATTTTAGATCTTAATGGTGGAGTAGATTCTTACTATTATAGCAATTTTTTGTTTTCAGTTGTATAAGGACTGTTGTTGGACATTATTTTGGAAAGCTATTAGAGTTTTCCCACAAAAAAAAAAAAAAAAAGCTATTAGAGCAGATATCTGAATATACAATATCTTGTTATCTTCAAATATTTGAATAAAAAGATGACGAACGAGGTTGTTCTGTGGATACAGAATTTGTAAGAACTCGAACAACATAAATATTGATAGATAAGCCGTTAGATAGATTATGATACGAACAGATTAATTAACGCTTGAATATAATTAACTCCTTTTAATTAATCAACCATTATTAACTACTAAACTAATCATGTAAATTCACAACAGGTGCTGATAGGGATGTCTGAAAGGCCGATCTCTTCTTCACTCCGGCCCAACCTGAAAAGGATTAATGGGCCTAATGCGGTCCACATTTATTTTGTATACCCTTAAAACGAAGTTGGAAATATACAAAAAAAAATACATTGCTTACAGTTCACTCAACAAAGTCTGAAGTAAAATCTTTTAGGGAATATTTGGTTGGCTAAAGAAGGAATATAGTATAAAAGGGATGCTTTAAAGTTATTTGGATGAGTGTAAAGTAAATTTAGGCGAATGATTTTTTTTTATTTGAAGTAAAATGAATATAGTGTAAAGTTTCAAGATGATAGCGACTGGCGCGTGACAGCGGTGGTGGTAGGTGGTTGGAGGTTGTGATAGCCGAGTAGCGGTGGTGGATGATGAAAGGTGGCAAGGGTGGTGGCCAGCTGTGGGGTAGCGATGGAGGCCTATGGCGGGTGGCAGCGACGGTGGTGGTGGTGGAAGGGGGCTGGAGGCGGCCGGCGGTGGTTGCTGGCGATGGTCAAATGATCTTGCTTATGAGGAAAATCATTCTCACTCAAAATTTGGCGAGTTTACTTTACCTAAAAGATAAACCAAAATATTTTATACTACATTTACTTTACTTTACTCCAATCAAATATTAAAATTTTCAAAACTCCTGCACTTAAAATACTTTACAACTCTTCATATTTCAACAAAATAACTCCTAATTATTAGGCTTCTTTCCTTAGCAAAAGCTAACTTTTTTTTTTTTTGGTATTGATTAAATACAACAAAGCTTTTATTACTAAAAGGAAAATTTCAACTCTGATTACATCATTTTTGTCACACCTTTTCTTTGAATAACACCTTTCATTGTTTTGCACAGTTGAGTAGCTCACCAACCTTGACTTATTTTAGTTCTTTTAAATGAAAAGATGCCACACTTCTTTTCACTATGTCTCCTTCTACCAATTGCTATATAAAATTATTGCTAACATCACTTATGCGTTTGTGATTAAGGGATTTTAATGACTTATTAAGAATTTATTTGGGACATTTTTCTTCTTACTTTATTTTTAAGATAATAATCACAATTTCATTTAGTTACCAATTTTTTATTATTTTCGTACCTTTTTTTTTAATTTTTATAGTAAAAATCTGTTTTTTGTAATCAGAATAACTAAGTTATTTTCCTTACAATAACTTAATTCACTACTAACTTAATAAAACATTATAGACGTCTACAAACATTTTTAGTTCATTTTTTTTTTAATAAAAACTGCTTTAAAAAGCAGTAAGAAAGTTGTCCCAAACAAAACCTAATATATTAAATTAAATTTAAAATATAATATATTTAATATTTATTAATCATATAATAATAAATCACATAAGTTTAAATGTTATATTATTCATATCTTATTTAAAAAATTGAATATGCTATTGCATATTATTAATTTTAAAATTTTTCATTTATTAAAATAGTACTTAACTTGCAAGTCATAGATATTATTAATTATAAATTTCAATTCAAATTTAATTATGATAAAGTTAAATTTATTTGATAAATAATTAAAGAATTTGAATTAATTTTACATGATATTTATTAATTTTAAAATTAAATTTAAAATTTATTTGTTTAACTCTAAATTCATAGTTTTTTCAGTGCAACAAACAATAATAAATATTATTAATAATTATTCTTTTTAATCCCTTGCAATGCACAGTACATACTAATAAATTTTTAATTGAAAATATATTTATCTATTTAATACCTAAAATTTACTATGTGCTTAAATAGCACTGAAAATTTTAAATAACTTATTTCCGCTTCTTTAACTTCTTTGTCTTTCACATATTGTTGCTTTCATGGATTCCCTTCTCACCGAGATTTCGTCACGACTTTCTCTCATCTTCTTTTTTCCTATTAAGATCTCTCAAGGGTGTAAACGAGCAGAGTCGAGCTTGAGTCGCCTGTAGATTGAGCTAGGGCTTAATTAATTTGTTGAGTTCGAATTGAAGTCGGCTCATTTATAATGAAAAAGAGAAATTAATTATGATTCAAATACTCAATAAAATTATAAAAATAATGAGAAATTAGATGATAAATAATAAATAATCACTTAATATAAAAAGTGAAATATAATTTTTAAATATTTTTGTGTAACTTTATGCTTCAACTCCTGAATTTTAGTACATTTTAACCGTATTTTACATTAATACTGTTTAAACGAGCCAGCTTGCGAGCTAAGAAGCCGAGTCAAGATTATCTCAAATTTGGTTCGTTAGCTCGATGAGTTTGACTAATGAGCTACTTATTGAGCCGAGCTCGAGCCAGGTCATTCATTCGCTTGATCACTTATTTCTCTATGATCTCTTCATGACTTCCTTGCCCTTTCTTCATCTCCAATGAAATCTCATCATAATGCTTGTCTCTTCCTTTTTTTTACATCAAGATTTTAGTTAAAAAAATAATCGAGTATTATCTTAACTGAAATATAAATATTAAATATATAAATAAGATAATTTAAAATGATATCATATGCTTAAAGATAACTATTGCAATCAAGGTTTTAAAAATCAAACCAGACTGATCGGTTCAACCATGAATCGGTCAGTTGTCCGATGCAATTCAGTTTAAAAATCAGCTTTGCACCGAACCAACCAGAACCCACGATTCAACCAATGAACCAATCCGGGTTGGAAAGAACCCGCCGGTTGTATAATTTTTTATTTTAAATTTAAATAAAATATAAACCATATATTTTACTTTATTAAATTCTTATAAAATCTTTAAATTTTTTAATTTAAATATTGAGATTAATTACACTATAATATATGCTTGTCATCTCACAAATTTTTTTTCGCAAAAAAAGTGTATACTTTACCGTATATAAAGAGTTGAAATACAACCATATCAAACTTCCCTATGATGTGAGACTAAAAAATTTACATGAATACTATATGAGCTTGAATGTGAGTTTGACCACCAATTTGAGCTGGTTGGGCTGCAAATTTGAACTGGTTGAGCTGCAAAGTTTTTTAATTTATATTAAAAATATTATTATTCTTATTATACATTTATTATAATATATATTATAAGAATCTTATTTATTATTACTATAATTAAATGTAAAAGGTAATTATAATTAAATTATTATATATTCATAAATATACTATAATTAAACTATATGTCTAATAATTTAATTATAATATATAATTATATTCATCATTTTAATTTAATTTAATTATATTGAGAGATAATCTACTAAAATTATGAAGTTTAAATTCTTAAAATTATGAGAATTAATGTTAGACTGTCATAATTATCACATTAATTCTATTAATTTTTAATAATATTATTATTTATTACGTCAGCCGATTCGATCGATCGAATCATGAATATCTCATCCTTCTAACTTATCGTCGTCTGATCTGATTTTCACAATCTTGATCGTATGCTTAAAGATAACTATTGCAACTTTTCTTCTAAAGCCAATATCATAAGGGAATCATGAAAACATGGGCGGTGGCCGCCCTGTCCCACCACCCACATACAACAAGATATCATTGGAGGGTTTGTGCCCTCCTCAAGGGCCCCACTCTAACAGATAAAATTTATATTTTGCACGTTTTAATCATATTTATAATAATAACATAAACAAGTACCTAACCATTATTTGCTTCTCATTTAAAAAATTGAAAATGATTTATATTTATTTTTAATATAGATTATTATTTTATACATCATGCCTTTTAGCTCAATTGATATAAATGCTTAGGTACCTATTGATAACTAAAACTTCGTTTGGGACGACTTTCTTACTGTTTCTTAAAACAGTTTTTTAATACATAAAATTTAATTTTTGTACTAAAAAATTGATTTAAGAAGCAATAAAAAACCCGTCCCAAATGAACCCTAAATATAAGGCCAAATTTTAGAAAGGATCACTTTTTAAACAACATTATGTAAAAGGAGCAGGATTAAAAAAAAATTTAAGAAGAAGCAAATACGCCAACTAATTTGACTTAATTGTCAAGAGAGAGAAAAAGATAGGGAGGGGAGAGGACCGGGAGAGAGAGAGAGGGTAGGAAGAGAAAGAAAAAGCTGACAGGTGAGAGAGAGACACTAAATTAGAGAGGGAGAGCACCTGGGTGGAGATAGTAAATATTTGGAGAGTTTTTTTTTTTAATATTTGGAAAGTTAAAGTTAATAGGGGAGAAAGTTATATATTAATTAAAATAACATTTAACTTAATATTTAACTAATATAAGTAATATTTATAATACTAATATACATTTAAATGTTTAATTATTATTTAAGTAATATTTATAATACTAATTAATATAATATTACTTAAGTAAGATTTATAATACATTATAAGCTTTAAATATTTAATTGCCTTGAATTTGATTAAAAATATTTAAAATAATAGCAAATATTTAAGAATAAAGAAATTCTTTCAAATTTTGAAATTTATATAAATTTGATAATTTAGAGAACGCAATAGTAAAAAAAATTATTATCAATAAAACTAAAGTACCTCTCTTGTTTTTTTTTTTTTTTAATTTAAACAGCCACTTTTCTATCAAATTTGAGTGGAGTTTGTATAAAAAAAATATCTCTCGGTTGCTATTTGAAAAATGAAAAAAAATATGTCAAGTATAAATAATCAAAATAGAAAATTATAAAATAAAATTAATATATCTTTAAATAAAAAAATTAATATTGTTTTATTATTAAAATAATTATTTAAATATTAAATATAAATCAGTTAACTATTATTTAAATTATTTTTAATTATATATATATAATATTAGTTATATAATCAAATTAACTAATATTATATATATATAATTAAAAATAATTTAAATAATAGTTAATTGATTTATATTTAATATTTAAATAATTATATAATTATATATATATGCTAATATTTATATATTAATTAGTATTATAAATATTACTTAAATAATAATTAAATATTTAAATGTATATTAGTATTATAAATATTACTTATATTAGTTAAATATTAAGTTAAATGTTATTTTATTTAATATATAACTTTCTCCCCTATTAACTTTAACTTTCCAAATATTTACTATCTCTACCCGGTGCTCTCCCTCTCTAATTTAGTGTCTCTCTCTTACCTGTCAGCTTTTTCTCTCTCTTCCTATCCTCTCTCTCTCCCGGTCCTCTCCCCTCCCTATCTTTTTCTCTCTCTTGGCAATTACGCCAAATTGGTTGGCGTATTTGCTTCTTCTTAAATTTTTTTTAATCATGCTCCTTTTACATAATGTTGTTTAAAAAGTGATCATTTCTAAAATTTGGCCTAAATATAACATAATTGTGACTAGGAGATAATGCTTTTATTATAAAAAAAAAGAGAGAATTCTTTCATTTAATTAAATTATGTATGAAGGATAGTTAAATATGGCTTTGGGGGTGCTATAATGTTCTCGTATGCTATATAAAGCGCTGTTTGGTTGGAAGTACCGTGAGTGTATGACATTTCTTTTGTAAGAATTTTAAAAATATTGTTGTCTGGTTCGATAAAAAAATAATACAATGTAAAAGATTCTAAATGTAATGCAAGGTATTCTAATTCACTTTTTGAGGTAAGCAAACTCGCTCAATTTTGATCGAAAATTGTTTTAATCATAATAACAACATACAATGTTATAATTTAATAAACTTTAATAGTCTTATGTTTATGGTTAATTACACATCAAATATTATTTGGATTGAAAGCAATCCGTTGAGACATTTTTTGAGTATATGGAGATTCCACCAGACAAGCCGGTAAAATATGTTGATAGCAAATTCACAGCAAAGGCTAGTGCGTGGTGGCATCAATTGCTCCAGATGAGACAACATGAAGGGAGAGGAAAAGGAGACTCCCCATGAACCAAAGGAGCGATGGGGCTATGTAGCAATTGTTTCATCCTAGACCAACTCCGATACTCATAATAATATATAAAATTATATTTAATACATTTAATGAATTTAAGGAAAACTTAATCATCAAATAAATTTACTAAAATAAAAAAATAAATATTTAGTGAATATGTAATGATATATACACAGACATACATACATGCATATATGTGTATAACATAAAGTTTTAATTAAGCGAATAATAATATTAGATAATTACATCATAAAATAAGCATAATTATTAAATTAATGAATTTTTTAAGAAAATTAATATTACATAAATTTTCCAAATACATGAGTGATAAATATTAAAGAATGAATACATTACACAAATGATTAACAATTCTTTTATTAATAAAATAAATGATATTTGAATATTTAGTCAAAATAAATATGTTTAAATATTTAAAAAAAAGTCAAAAAATTTATTAAAAAAACTATATAATTATATAAAATAATTAGTATGGTAATTCAAATATAAATTTGAATACTATAAATAAAAATTCAATCACTTCTACTCATGTTCATCATCCTTAAATCCTTGATTGAATCAAATTCAATCAACTTATAATAAAAAATATCTTAAGAACCTACATTGGGCTATATAATCTTAGATCTTTGCTTTGCACTTGAATTTTCTTGAATTCACCTAGCTGAGTCAAAATCAAATTTAGACTTCATTTGTGATGACTTTCTTATTCCTTCTTAAAGTAGTTTTTAGTACATAAATTGAAATTTGTGTACAGAAAAGCTGCTTTAAGAAGCAGTAAGAAAGTCATCCCCATCAAAGCCTTAATGGATATTTTGATAGGCCTCAAAGTTTTAAAAGTTTTTTTTTTTTTTTTTACCTCTTCCACCTTGTTTGGTAGTGGAGGAAGAATTTTTTTTTTCGCGGGACATTTAGGTCAATTAAGGCAAATTCACACACATATCACATACTTGAGATTTGAACCAAAGACATTTTTGTTGATACTCAAAGCTCCAACCAACCGATCAAAATGAGTTACGTGAGAAAGAGTAAGTTATTGTGAGGTTTGCTATGCTCTAAATAAAAGATGGTAGCTTTAGGCATAAAACAAGTGCTAGAAATATTTGATTGATTTATAGAAATAGTTTCAACCAAAAGAGTTTGGCCATTTTATTGAACACCAAGGCAAATAATGATATCCAAATAATGAGTTGTGCTCTGCAGTGGCTGCGAGATAGGTGAATTTTTAACTGTATTCTCCTTAGCATTAACACATTCTTCTATAGCCTTGGAGAAGGAAAATACGGTGTATTTTTTAAACTTTAAAGCACTTTTAGCTTGAACTTTTTTATCCACCATTTTCATAAAAAATAATAATTAGAGTGATATATATTAGATTATTAGACTTGCAAAAAAAAAAAAAAAAAAAAAAAAAAAAAAAAAAAAAAAAAAAAAAAACATCTATAATGTGCTAAGGCCTAAGAGTGTCTTATGAATATTCAATAAATGTTTAAAAATAATATAATATATAAAAATGAAATGGGCCAAATAATATAACACAGTCTAATAGGGTGTTAAAAGGACATCTAAATGCCTAAATTTTATTTTATCCCAATAATCACTTGCAATATATTCAAAACTTATAATGAGATAGGGCTTCTGAAAAATATATATAAATAAATATATGTTTATGTACAACAACAACAACAGCAACATCAAGCATTTATCCCAATACGTGGGTTCGCTACATGAATCCTTTTTCTCCATTGTATTATGTTAAGAGTCAAATTCTCATTTAAATCTAATAAAAAAGGGCATTTGTAATATTTTATGGCCAAGTTTTTTAAGTGCTACTTCTACCTTTCTGAACATAAATCAAATATAATACACATACTCTCATAACCAGGTCATCAAAATGTCGCCATTTTATATGACCAAATCATCTAAGGCATCTCTCGCTAATTTTATCTTCCACTAAAGCTACTCCAACCTTTTCACGTATTTGCTCATTTCATGTATTGTCTCTAAGAGTAAAGCCACTCATCCTCTTGAGCATCCACATCTCTGCAACACTTTTTTTTTTTTAAATTTAAATCAGCTCATTAATGAGCTTAAAACATCTCTGCAATACTTAACTTAATATTATGCTTCTCTTTTAATGGCCAATATTTTGCACCATAAAGCATTGTAGGTCTCAACACCATCTTATAGAATTGTCCCTTAAGTTTCAGGTGGACTTTTCTATCGCACAACAAGCCCAATGCATTCCTCCACTTCAAGCATCCAATTTGAATTTTACTAATAATATCCCCATCAATTTCACTATCAGTCTGAACAATAGATCCAAAATATCTAAAACATGTATTCTTATTAATGACTTTATTGCCCAAAGTCACAATCACCACTAGATCTATTACTACTAAAATTACACTCAATATATTCGGTTTTAGATCTACTTAAACGAAAACTTTTGGACTCTATGGTTGACCTCTATAATTCAAGTTTACCTTCAGCTCCCTCTCTAGTCTTGTCAACAAGAAGAATATCATCTGCAAAAAGCATAAACCAGGGTAAAAACTCTTAAAAATGTATAGTGAGAACACCTATGACTAAAGCAAAAAGATATGGGCTTAAGGTTGATCCTTAATATAGTCCAACTAAAATAAGAAAATACTTTATTAAACCACTTTGTGTTTGAACACAAGTAACAACTCCTACATACATATCCTTAATAACTTGAATATATGTATTATTAACTCCTATCTTTTTTAGAACTCTCCATAGCACTTCTCTTGGAACTTTATCATATGCTTTATCAATGAATTTATATAAGTTTATAAAATACATTTAATTAAAAAAATTATCTCAAACTTAAAAAGAGACTAAGATTGATGGATCTAAATTTGTTTGTGAATAATACCCAACTCTTTTAGTAGGCTAACTATGAGAAAATGTCTTGGAAACTTATGTGAGAATGGAAAGCAGAATCCACTATCAAAGACCTATAATACTTGTGCTCAAGATGGCTGCGAGTCAGAAAGATTCAAAAGATCCAAACAACTCCTTATCACCTTTTATTTATAGGGCTCTAAGGGCAACAAAAAGGGCTACAACTTTAATGAAATAAAAAAATAATAATGCTTTATAGACTTCTAATGCATATTACCTTAATCATGTGTTGCCCTCTGATTGGTTGGAAGTACTATATGGATATGATGATCTACCTTAGGGATAGTTTGGTAGTGCTGAGTATGCATAGTAAGTACTGAGCTAGAGAGGTCAGTTTTTGGTGGATACCTTGAAGTCGTCGGTGACATATGTTAGAGCCGTAGATCACCTAGAAAAGAAGGTGAGTGAACTGTTGTTGCAGGGAAGACAAAAGCTCCATGGTCATGATCGTAGTAGGACAAGCTGAGAGCCTATTGTGTAGGCACTTCCCTATAGCTGAGGTATCAAGTGTGAATGATGACACTTAGTCGTGCATCATGATAAGTAGCTCTAGAGAATAATTGGTCAAAACAAGTGGCAAGAACCTTTAATTTTACCCCGATGGGTGACAACTCCCCTTTACATTTTTAGGTGATTGTGATTTGAGAATCCTTGGGTGACTTCTGAGCTTGCTGGGTGTGAGCCCTGAGAAGACATGCAAGTATACAAAATCTTGCCTAATTTATCCTTATTTATATCATTGCCACACAATACTTACATCACAATAACCGTCTCAAAATATCAATAACTAATGTATTGCACTTGTATTATATTTTCTCCCATCATTGATGAATACTTTATTTATTTATTTTTACTAAAAACCTTTTTTCAACTTTATTTACTTCACAATTGTCACCTCATATCTATTAGGGTACAGAGCCAATATTGTTTGGTAGCTTCTTTGCTTTTTCATGCATTATTATTCATCAATAATCTCTTCCAATCAATTCATCCAAATATGATGTGTAGAAGCTATCCTTTTGAACTTTCTATAATCCAAAGAAACAAACAATTCAAAGCTAATCAATGGAAAAGACAAATGAAAAAAAAGTAAGCATAAAGCCTTTTTTTTTTTAACTTTTGTCAAAGGGACAGATCATATTTCCATTATTATTTTGTCCCTTCTAAATTCCTGTCTGGTCAAATCTAGTGGCTTTATTAAGCTTGTTAAATGTCTTAGGGTTTGCTTGACAACTTTTAAAAAATTATGTTAAAAAATAGTAAAATAATTATCACAAATAAAATTTTAATTAGTTAGAATATATAGAATAATAGGACTTAAGAAAAAAAAATGAATAAATAAATTTAATCGGGTGTGAAAAGCTAGGTTGAACTTAGGTTCCGTTTGGGACAACTTTCTTACTGCTTTATTTTTCATATTACAAATAATATTTCTATTTGATAAGTATTTTCTTCATACTTCTATTTTTTTTTTTGCGCTACAAAATTATTTTCTACAATAATTTAAAAAGTTATTTTCTTTATAATAACTTTACAAAGCAGTAAAAAAGCTATTCCAAACGAAGCCGAAGCCTTAATTGTTATGAGTCAATCTAAGCTTTAGTTAGAGGAATTATACCTAAAATATTTATTGGATGAGTCTAATCTCATTAATTTGGAGGGCCTCACTTAGAGTTAATTAAAGTATGTTATTTAGAATTAACTAAGATTCTTCATCATTTTCTTAATCTATACATATTACTTGTTAATTTCTCATCTTATGACAACATTGATTTAATCAGAGAGATAGCAATCATAACAAATGTGGGACACATTGAATGCAGCTTTAGAACTCATCAATTGTGTAATCACTTATCATTTTAGTGATTCTGCAACCTTCTCATAAAGGCTTATTAGCATAAGCTACATACTATAGAATTTAACAATTTTTTTCATTTGATGGGTTTCTCAATTTGAAATTTTTTTGGGGGCAACAATACATTAAAAAACTAATGGAACATATGCAAATTATGGCTTCGTTTGGGATGACTTTCTTACTGCTTTGTAAAACTACTTTTTAATACTAAATTTTTTTGAAAGCATAAAAAAGCAGTAGTCTAAAGCTATCTCAAACGAAACCTAAATTGTAATAAAAAATCTAGTTCAAATACGTCTGCTCATCTGCTCCATGTAAGTCCCTTTTAACGATTCATCTATCATTTGATAAATGCTCGTTGCTGTCTAATCACGACACATCCATACACGGCGGTTGATGCTCATATCTTATATTTATTTTTTTTAAAGCATATTTCACTAAGAAACAAAATAGTGGGAATATGTTTCTAATTTTAGACATTATGAGACAGTCAAATTTCTCAAGTTAAACTTTGAATAGATTGAAATCATTAATTATATCATATATGATGAACAATTATATGACCACATCTAACTATGAATAATTTCTTATATGCTGCAAATATATGGTCATATTGGCATTAACTAATCAACTAATTCTTCTTCTTTCGATTTATATTAAATTATCCTTCTTTTCTATTCACAAACTCACCCTTGATTTTGCAAACTACTTATCAAAGTCAATCTTGAGGAAAAAAAAAAAAATCAAATTAGTTCAAATTTGTATCTTAAAGCGACTATAGTTTGATGGTGACTCAATAATGTTTGAACCAAATTCTTGAACCTAGGTTAGTCATGGCCTCGATGGGAGTTTGTTGGGGGCTCATCAACAAAGGCGGATGTTATCGGTAAAGTTGGTTTCTTGCATATGAGATCAAACGAAAGTGCGATACTAGGGCATTACGGTTGGGATCGGCTCACAGACATAAATGATTTCACGATTGGAGGACTCACTGACGAGTCTGACAATGTGTGAGGGAAGTTGATTTGTAATAGGAGTTGGCTGAGAAGGTAATGATGGGACTAACAGTGTGTGAGGAGAAGAGGAAGCTCGACAAGATATTTAGACATATGGTGTGAAATGCGTCTGCTGTAAAGGGATCACTAAACAACACATTTGAATGAAGGTTTAAACCTTGTTTGAACTTGGTTTGACGAAAATTTGTATTTGAGTAAATTCAAACTGAATTTACTTATGGCAGGCTTAAATAATAATTCTATGTATGGGTAATTTAATATGAAATGAACTTTCGGGCTTATTTTCCCAAGAAATAAAATAGTATGCATATTATCTTAATTTTGGACATATTATGGGAGCATACGAAGTCAATTTTCCCTCAAGAGAGAGAGAGAGAGAGAGAGAATTGGGGGAGAGAGAACGAGAATAGCTGAAGGAGTCATCTATTGAAATCACGGTTGAAAAGAAAAATACCCCTCAAACTTAAGATAAAATTCTATAAAGCGGTGGTGAGATTTGTAATGCTTTATGGCCTAAAATGATGGCCATTAAAATAGAAGCATAAAATTAAGTTAAGTCTTCCAAAGATGTGGATGCTCAGGTGGATGAGTGGCTTTACTCTTAGAGACAAAATAAGAAACAAGTATACACGCGAAAAGTTCGGAGTAACTCTGGTGGCATATAAGATTAGAGAGAGTCATCTTAGATGGCTTAGTCACATAAAACATCGACCTTCTGATGACTTCATTAGAAGAATGGATTATTAAATCTGGTCTATGTTAAGAAAGGTAGAGGAATAGTTAAAAAGACTTAATTAGAAAGTATTATAAATGATCTTTTCTTGTTAGATTTAACCGAGAATTGCTCTTAATAGGACATAATGGGGAAAAAAGGATTCCTGTAGCTAACCCTACGTAGTGGGATAAAATCTTATCGCAAACCATCAAGTATTCCCATGATGCAATAAAATATCATAAAATGGCCTTTCTTAGCAACTTGATAAATTAAACGCATTCTAATTAATTACCTTCATGGCATAATAAAGAACCGTTATCCATTAGCTGTTAATTGAACCCATAACCACTTCTTAAAAGTAATTAGCTATAATTTAATTTTCAATTCCTTTATTAAAAAATATTTTAAGATATTCAAATATAATCTATATAAAAATGAATCTGAATATTATTAAATTGGTCTGGATAGATCTATCTAATTTCAAAATTTAAGGCACATAATTATGACCAAATCTATTGCCAACCAATGTTAATTGGTCAAATAAATATAAAATAAATGCCAAAGTAGAGAGAATATATCAGTTTTGAACATTCCTTGAAGTAATTGTACACTAAATTAGGCTCCATGGTATTGTTATGGTATGATATTAAAACAAATTCTTCATTAATTTTAATTATAAGATAAAAAACATTATGTTCTATGCCTAACTGATTTTCAAGTATTGGGTTTCATATGAGATAATATATAGTCATGTTATATCTGATCCTATTAGAAGGTTTTAGCTTATTAGAGCAAGAGAACAAATGGAGAAAATTAGCAAGGGTGGAGAGTAGGAAAGAAGCTAAGAGATCTCTATCAGTAAAAATAAAATAAAAATGACATGAAGCATAATGAAGTCTCAAATATACCTCTTAAAACCTCTTTTATAAGGTTATGAGGGTCATAAAAAAGACTCTTTTTATTTAAGAATATAAATTAAAATAATTTAATAAAATTTGAAATTTTTATCAGATTCATATTTTCTAGCTCATGAGTCAATAATAAGAATGTAGAATAACGTGGTGTTGATTTATTAGCAAAATGACTGCCCTTTGTTAATTTATATTTCAAAACATAATGTAAACACACATACATTAAAAAAATACATATACTCATATATCTATTTTGGTTAGGCTAATTAAATCCTTATGACTTAATTGAATCTAGCAAGTCATTGATTGTGAACTGACTAACTCCCCACAAACTCATAACTCACCAAGTTGAAGTGACACAAAGCCTTGAATCATGCAAAGTCAAATTTCAATAAGTAGCCCAAGAATTAATAAAGAGTAAGCTCTTAGTAAAAAAATATTAAACTCGCTTAAAGGACTTTTGAAGTTGATCATCTTCTAGGGCTACTTCACCCAATGAACTTAGTCATTTGCCCATTATATTGAGAACCAACTAGGGATTTTCATCAAAAAAACTCATTTAGGATCCTCGCCTTCATGAGTTTGGAACTTGCTTGAAGTTATGAACCAACAATTGACTGTAATCCTAACTCGGTCACTATATAGATAGCTACATCGAGTTCACTATATCTACTTTTCATATATATATATATATATATATTATTAACCTCTTTTTTGAGTAGGTAAGGCATAGACCTAATATTGATCATCTTTTCTTAGGTTTTACCCTATATGACCTTTATTTGGCATATTACCTTAAAAGGAATCAATATCCTTATCTAACACCTTATGACCCTTTAAAGGCACCGATACATCAATTCTTATTTGACCCTCAAGCTCTTGCTATCTTAGTTGGATGAGCTATGAATAAATTACCTTAGAGTTAATCCTAGACTTACCTGGAGTGGAATAGGACCCCATTCAATTAGTTAGACTTAAACGAATTAGATGATTGAGGCATCTAAGCTTAAATTAAACTTAGCAAAGTCAACCATGTTATAAATTACCACTTGATTCGATCTACCCTTAGGCTTGACTCATTCCTAAGCTAGTATACGAGATGCGACTTTTATGAGGCTCTCAAATTAATTGACTTAGTCTTTAGGCCAAACTGGTAAGGCATAAGCTCACCTTAAGGGTGATCTAGCTTACTTAATTTAATTGACTTAGTTGAATCATATATATGAATAATTAAACTTAGGATCAATCATTAAACTCATGGTTTACCCTTGGATTTGGTTAGATTCACCTTGGGATAGACTAACTCAAGGATGAGGAGAGTTAACCCAAGACTTACCAAATGTAACACATTAATATTAGAACTAATTGTTTTAGGTGAACACATGCTCACTTTGATATGAATCATGGTATATTAAAGAACATGTGGACCTAATGTACTTAGCCTAGCGAGGATTATGCCCAGCATAAACCTAAGTTAACACAACCAATCATACTTTGTTCACTTACACCTTATCAAAAGTAACCGAGTCCATTTGGTGCTTTGACATAATCAAGTTTGATCCTTGATATCCATTGTAGTTTAGAGTGTAAATTAGCTTTATGATAGTGTAATAAACTTGGGTGAACCAAAAGAAAACTCACTTAATCCATTTGACCATTAAACACTTAGACTGACTTAGTTTTTAAACCCTATTATTTATAGGGTTTTGGACTAAGACTCATTGTGCCATTTGGTGCATCTAGCCAAGTGCACTCAAGTTATTGAGTTGGTTTGGGTCATTTGGGCTACTCATTGGTTGGGTTCAGATTCACCTTTTTAACCAATTATTAAATTGGTCAGGTTCATATTGACTAGATTCAAGCCGAGTTAATTTCATGTTGATCTAAAACTCGACCCATTAACTTATTTTGACCCCCTATGGTTATGTATAGGTTTATAGATTTATTAGATCCCTTATTTGCATGTGCATGACCTGAACTAGGTGCCTAAGTGCTTATAATTAGTGCCCAAACAACACCCTTGACTACCTTTACACCTAGGTCACTAGAGATAACATTGAGTCACCATGATCATTATCCAAATTCTATGTCCTAGGAAACTAAAGTATTTATGTGTGTGTGTGTGTGTGTGTGTGTGTGTGTGTGTGTGAGAGAGAGAGAGAGAGAGAGAGAGAGAGAGAGAGAGAGAGAGAGAGAGAGAGAGAGAGAGAGAGAGAGAGAGAGAGAGAGAGAGAGATAAGTGTTTTTTATATTCTTCTTCTACCACTTCTTCTTTTCCTTTTTTTCTTGCATACTTTATGAAGGAAGGAATATAATTGAGTCTACTAGTTGGTGTTCCAAATAGTGGAAGGAGCTCTAAAATTATTTAAAATATGAGAATTCTTTCATTTAAAAATTTTGTTGAGATTCTATATAAATATGCCTTATTTTTACAAGTTGAACGGAATATTTTGAAAATTTTTAACTAGAATTTAACAAATCATAATTGATATTGCATGGTCAACATCGATATCTTTTTTGACATGAAGAATGATTGGATGATTCTGCCCTTGAGCTTTCCCATTTGATGGTTGTCAAAGGTAAGATGATCTTTAAGTGGAGAAGATAGTGAATGACTGTCTTGTTATGGGGGAGTTTGAGTGAATCCTTGAATTGGTTTCTAATATAGTATAACTAGAGTTTAAGTGAATTTTAGTGTTGATCAAAGGTAGTCAATATATAAGGTATATTTATGGAGTTTAGGGGAGAGAGGAGGCTTTGGTTTCATTGGAGAGTGGTCGAGCTCAAGTAAAGGAACTAAGGTTTAAGATATATGAGGAAGGGGAGTGGAGGAGGAGGTATGGGGGCATTGTATAGTTTGGTTAGGGTTTAAATGGATGCATACTATGGAAACTAGGGGCTGCCTTGGAGGATGGCTAGATGACTAGAGAAGGAAAGTTATGGATTTATACATTGGGTTTTAAGGAGGAAGCTGAGAGATATAGAAGAGGTGATGAGTTAGGCTTAGTATAATAATAAAATATAAGCTATAGGGCTCTCACATAAGACCTTCTTCAAGAATAATTTGCTAAATTATTTCATTAACATGAAGTCTTAAACTTCAATTTTATTCAAGTAATAACATTCAATGATTCATAAAAATTACATTATACTTGTATAAAAGTCATTAAAAAAAAAAATCAAGAAGTAAACCTAAGTTAAGCATGCATGTATTAGCTAAGACTTATAAGGGAATCACTCTTGATATCTTGACTTCTTTCACAAGTTTAATGAGAGGGTGGTCGAGCTAAATATATAAGGTAATTACACTCTTTGAATGCTCCTTAATCTTGTATTTTAAGAGGGGTGAAAGTCTTATTGATTGATCATCATTTTCATGCATTTGCCTTATGTGGGTGGATGCCGACCATAAAGTAAGGAAGGAAGAAGAACTCTTCCAATGCAGACATTTGCTTTATCCTATTTGGAAGGGGTAAATATATGTTAAGGAAGAGTTCCAACATTAAAGAAGGCCACTTTGTTTTAAAATTTAAAATAATGAAATCCTAATTGCATGCTTGAAGATAGACTCTTGCTCTATATCATATTTACTAGAACACTCAGAAATATACTCTGAAGAGTTAAAGTCAATAGAGTCATCATAGAAATTGTTACTAGCTTACTTGAATCATTAGTGTTAAAAGAAGCTTTGTGTCAAAAGAAGCTTTGTGTCAAAAGAAGCTTGAATCATTAATGGATAAGTTTGAGCTCTTATAGGTGGGTTAGTGTGAACATATTTATTATTGTTTACTTCTATTTTATTACTCCTAGCAAAGACAAGACTGCAATAATTAAGTGTTAGAGTAAAGACAAATGAATAAAAAGTAGAGGATTACTTATTAATAAAGGTTGGCCTTGCTTTTTCTTTTTGAATATGCATGAAATCATGATCAAAGTTGAGTTTGTGTTGAATTGGTTGTGAAAATTTCTTGGGTGACTTAGGAACAATTTTATTAAACATTTTATGGACTAGATGGGTTCAAAGTATAAGGTCTATAAAAGTTTTAGTTGAATGACATGTGTCAAGTTATCAATAGATTAATGTGAAGCCCTAAGGTTTATTTATTTTCTGTGATTACTTAGGTTTTTCCATATTATACATCATGTCAAGTCCAAGATTACTTTTATCATTACCTAGTTATTAATGTATTTACATCTTGTTAGGCTTGCATAATGATCCATCAAGATAGATTAAGGTTCCTTCATCAACAACAAAATAATTAAAAAATGATCTGGGGAATAAAAGCGTGAAAGAAAATCTAAGCTTTGAAAGAAAACACCAATATTTAAAGCTTGATGTTATTGTATGAATAACTTTTTCTCTTTTATGAATGTTGCATTCTTTAATTTTTTCGAGATGCCTTTGTTGGGATCTCTTTTGGAAAAAAAGGTGTGTGAAAAACCTTTGAATAAATATTTTCATTAATTGCAACTAGCTTGGGCCAAAGCTATCCGATGCCAAAATGATGTTGGCATGATGGTAATTGTTACCGATAATAACTTTGACTGATTATCTCTATTAGATATTCTTGATTTAGGCCAACAAATCATGTTGTAATGCCTTCCCTATTGAACCTATTATCCCCATTCTACATTTATAATATAAAAAACATATCAACCCTAGCTTGTGCTAAAATGACATCAGGTCATTCGATCTTCATTTAGCTTCATCATAAACAACTATACCTACTAAGTGCAAGGGATAAAATACAAAGTTTGATTAAAATAAGATATCAATATACTTCGAAGAAAATCAAAAATATATATTATAAAATATCATTATGTGAAAATTAAAGAAATTAATTAGATTTATTATCATGATCCTAAATCTGAATCCCACTTTCATCAAATTTATATATTCAACCCTAATTTGAATATAAACACATTAATTATCTAATAAAACTTTTTTCATTTCAATTTGGCCAAATATAAATTAGAGACAAATAACAATGGGCTATAAATACTTTCTTAAATGAATCAAATTTCATTAAATTGATCATTTTGCTAGATTTAGAAAGTAAATAGGATGGCAATTTGATTTCTTTCATAATTAGGGATTTTATTTTTACTCAGAATTACATAAATGTAAAGTCACATATTTCCCCAAAAAACATATTTATAAATTTTTTACTTAATTAAAAAAAAAAGGGATTTTTACATACATAACACTTAAAAGTTTTTTATTTACTCATTTAACACCTAAACTTTCCTATTTACACACCTACCACTTAAAACGTCTTTTACTTTCTAAAATACCACTCCTACCACTCCGTCTTCCGCTCCGTCAAAATTAGCCCGAGACTACGCGGCGGAAATGAAGCGGGAGATGAAAAAGCTTACCAGAACGCTAGCATGGGCAGGGATGTTGCCGCTACTGGTGTGGACGACGACATCATGCCTATAACACTGCTGCCCTTCTCTTCTACTTGAAAATAAGGTTTTGCGCACGAGAAATATTTCCGACCAGCTATCTCCCCCTTTCTCTCCTTGCGCACGGGAAGAAGCGATAATATCTCATCACCAAAATTTTCTCAGTAATATTTGCCATCGGCTAAGAATTTTTTTGTGAGAATGAAATCATTCTTTTAGTCAAAATTTTATATCATGAAAAATCAAGAATCCACTTATGAATCTTCATCCATATCCACTTTAAGCAATGAAATTCATGTTTAAGCTGATATGTGATTCTATACATTTGCCTTCTTTATCTGTATGACCCGCCGTTCGTTGGCTAGCGCTCCGGTGAGCATTCAGCCCCAAAGAAGGTGGTGCCTATGCCTTTTTCTCTTCTCCTCCAAAATCAAACGCTTTATTTTTAATCAAATAAGAAGGAGAAGAAGGCGAAGGACTCTAGCAAAAATAAATTGGAATAAAATCCTTTCTTTGTGTAGAGAGAAGAAGAAGCAGAGGAAGGAGAAAAAGAACAAATAATTTTAATTTTGCGATGCAGAGCTTTTGACACTGGACGACGGCTTTTAAGATAGATTTCTTAAACCGCCATTGCCATATGGAATCAGAAAAGAACAGCTGTTGAAGCTCTCTGGTTTTATCCTTCTTGAGCATAAGAGGAAGACTTCAACGATGGATTTTGCTGTCATCAAGGCTTCAAGTGCGAAGAAGGATATCCGGCAGGTTTTGACATAGAGGAAGAGGGAGATTTTTTTTTGACGTCGATTGTGGGAACGCAGGGGTCGGGGAGCCCAATAATGAGCTCGATGCCGGTGTTTGAGATCGAAGGCGCGGAGGATGGAGGGTTCGGCGCCATAGAGCTTCATGCGGCCGACATTGATGGAGCGGAGAAGAGGAGCGACCAGACCTTGTCTGGGGAGAGGAGGTTATCATCGAGTAGGTCACAGTTGACGCCGACAAAGGAGGAGGTGGTGAAATTTTCCGAGCGAAAGCTAGACTCGGGACGGGTTCCGACGGAGTGGTATTTTTGATGAAACGGGGTGTATTTAGGTGGTAGGTATGTAAATAGTATACTTTGGGTGTTAGATAAATAAATATAATAGTTTGAAGTGTTATGTATGTAAAAATCCCAAAAAAAAAATGAACAAGTCAAAGCCGGAAAGTAGTTCACTAGTCTCACGTAACTAGAGCGGAGGTCGCCCGAAATGCTAGGTTGCCGGTTAAAAAAAACCTTTTTTTGGGGGAAAAAAACGTTTTTTTTTTTTCACTCATAAAAAACCCGCTCCCCAATCCGAATGAGCTCAGGGTATCGCTTGTGCAGAGAACAGCAACGATAGTATTTTATTCCGAAGTATTTTTCAACATTGCACTTGTCCTTTTCCCATTATTCCTCTCTTTTTTTCGTGCGTTCGCCGTCTCCATTTGCGGTTTTTCTTTGGAGGGAAGGTGAGGGAGAAGAGGTTTTCTACGCTACAGATATGGGTTAATGGTGTGTGAAAGAAGCTGGTGGCGATCATCCGTTTGGCTGCTGCTTGTCAGGTGCCAGTGGGCAATACCTTTTCTCTCTGGTTTGCATCCTTCTTTCCTTGATAAAAAAGAAGTTTTTCTTTGCATTTTTATTGGAAAAACACAGTTTTGTTTTGTAAAATTTTGGTTTTGGGTTCCGTGTTCATCTAAGATCTACTAATCGATGAGATTTTGTCCTTTATGGTCGGTTTTTAAGAGAAAGGATCTCTACCTGTGTATCCGATTGAATTTATCTTGAAAAGTTAAGATTTTGTTGTTGGTCCAATGGAAATCAAGTACTGAGTTTTATGATGGCAAGCTAGTTTGGTAAAATCTGGGATTTGCTGAAAGTAAGTTTAGTTGCTGTATATGAAGTTACAGTTGACCCAAAATCAGATTTGGTTACCGTCTGTTATTATTCTCTTCCTCTCTGCAAATTATAATTTCAGATAATCTTCGCCTTTCTATTTGATTTGGAGTTTTGGGGCTATATCTATTTTTTCGCTTCTTCAGGCTTCTTTGCCTTTTGATTGGTTACAGTCTTTGTATCGTATTAAGTGAAAATTCTTTTCATTTTTGTTTTTCTGTAAAGGATTCTGCGGCTTATTGGTTCTGATTCCTGCTTCTTAATTTTGTTCCTTATTTTAGGTCTTTGTTTTTGCTGGTGATCAGAATTTCTACTAACGAGGTTTGCATCTTCGGAAGTTCGTCGTGTCCGTTAAGTAGTAAACCATCCAAAAGCAAAAAGTAGTTTTCTTCTGGTAAGCTGTCTGATTTTCTAGTTTTAAATTGTTGCTTCTCTCTGTTGGTTTGAATATTTTTGAATACTCAAGCGGATGGAAATGATCTAAAACATTCAAAGGTCTCATGATGCTGCTTTCTGTCTTTTAAAGGTTGGATTGAAGATTTTTTTCTTGTTTCTGGAGAGATTGAATAAGAGAGTCTATAACATCTTTTTTTGACAAATTTTGAGGTGAGTTGCTTCCCATGTCCATATAATTTATTTGGGTTTGTATGTAATTTTAGTTTTTACATCCCCTCTTTTATGTTTTGACCATTTTCTAGGTTTTTGAGCTGATATCCATCATCATCAAGTGAGGATTAAGGGTAATTCTTTGTTTGTATTTTTAATTTATTATACTTTATCTAAGTTGAATTTCCATGTTCTCAACATATTTAGCATTCTTTCAACAGGAATAAGAAAGAAGCAATTTTGAATTTTTGTGAAGGCCAACAGCATTTCCTCCTGGTCTTTGAGGTTTTTGAATCCATTTGGGACTTGATTTGGCCTGG
The DNA here is from genome assembly GCA_016618105.1 of Dendrobium huoshanense. Taxonomy (NCBI): domain Eukaryota; kingdom Viridiplantae; phylum Streptophyta; class Magnoliopsida; order Asparagales; family Orchidaceae; genus Dendrobium; species Dendrobium huoshanense. Next base: position 2,194,838 of record CM028342.1, on the reverse strand, counting down.
ATCTGTTACCTAGTTTTAGCTGGTAAAAGGATCTGGTCATTGCCATACCAGGAGAAGTGTTATTAGATTCTTTTCTGTTGGAACCATGACGACTTTTCCTCGTGCTGAATCAAGGAGATCGTATTCGTGGTGGTGGGACAGTCATATCAGTCCAAAGAATTCGAAATGGCTTCAGGAAAACCTGACAGGTATTTATATTTGCTTCTTCTCGCATATGTTCTTACCTAATGCTCATGATAGGCATATGGCTCATTTATCTAATTGGATTGTCTTTAACTCTTTACTAATTATTCTTGTTAAGAGGTGCACTTTCTGTTAAGTGTAGTTTACTAAGGCTTCGTTTGAGACGGTTTTCTCACTGCTTCTTAAAGCAGTTTTTTAGTACAAAAATTAAAATTTTTATCTATAAAGCTGCTTTAAGAAGCAATAAAAAAATCGTCCCAAAGGAAGCCTAAATCTATTTGTAACGCTTCTAAGAATGTTTGTTGATGTACTAAAATTGATAGAGAAAGCTTCCTTTTTCCTTACATGGGAGTTATGCATCTTCAAACTATTTGGTCTTATTGATGGGTGATGTTGATTTTGGGATTATGTAAGTTTTTACCGGTGGATTTGCCTTTGATTTTTAATATCAGCATAAAACTTGCAATTTACTGCAAGAACTCTGAAAGTCGTCGTTCACTTCTGAAATGGTCATTTACAGTATTGGGCATCTATTTTAATATTCTCCATGTTTCAGGTATTTTAACTAGTTGATTGTCCATATTGCTAGAAAAAAAAAATGCAAAATGTATTTAATTTCAACCTATGTCGGTTCATCAACACCAGCTGGTTTAAGGTGTGATTTGTTGCTTCCAAGTTTGCATCATCCATTCATCCTTTAATAGCACACTTGCAGTAAAATATATCTGGTGTACATTTTATACTTTCTTGGTTGTACCGCTATCAATTCTTCTCTGTAATTGAGTTTTGGGGAGGGGGTCTGTTAAATCTGGTTTGATATCAGACATTTGGAATGGATCCATAAATAACAATTTAGATTTAAAGAGGCATTCTTAGAGAGGGATTTTTTTTGGTTCCTATGGGACTTTAAGAAGGCACGCTAGGCAATCCTAATATGCAAATGGAATCAAATGGCCAAAACACAAGTTTTTGTTGGGGAAGATGAGGAGTAAACACAACAATGACGAAACAAGCAAGAAAGTAAAAGCAACATAAAAGTAAAGGACACCGGGATTTAATGTGTACCAAAATAGGAAAAAAAATCACGGAGCCACACCACATCAAGAAATCTATTATGAAAATTTGGAGAAATAACTACATATCTCTCTTCTCTCTCACTCTCTCCTTGCTTCTCTTCTCACATGCACCGTTCTCAATGTCTACGTGTCTACGTTATCAAAATACAAGAGAAAACCAAGTAAAATAACCCAAAGGATGCAACCCTTCAACAAAACGAGAAAGAAAACCATCCAGTCTGTCTCGCAGTGCCAGTGTGGGGCGCTGCGGCCCTCAAGCCTTTGTCTTGCACCGCTACAGCGTCGTATCTATACTGCTGCAGTGCTCTGCTCTCTGTTGTTCATCGCTGGGGCACTCGGGAACAGAACATCGGGGCGCTCGGGTACGCAATGCCCTTCGGAAAATTTTTTTTTCACCCCAACGCAAGCGGGGTTAAACCCCCCCCGTACCCCCAGTGTACACGACAAGTTTGAAATATGAGACAATAGAATAATCAAATTGATCAACATAATCAGATTCCATAGATAACAGTTTTTTTGTTCCTTCTACAATCTTGCCACCTACCTCTGATGCTGAGAACTTCCATTGGCTAGCTTGCACAAGATCCCATACGAGCTTGTCTATTGTCAATGACACCATGCATGGGTTCAAAACATCTTGGGATCATAGGATTTTGCCAGGATCTTTTGACCTTTTTTATTTTAAGGAGCTTTGTTTGTTTGACTAACACAAAAGGAAAAAAAAAGGTTGACCATAAAATAATTTGTCAACAACAACAGACATCTAGCCTAAATAATCATGTTTGGATTCCACATAACCTTACTAAGCTATATCTGGGGTTGCATCTAACTCAGACATCTTTGTTTCTGTTGTACTCAATCCAAGCAACCATATTTGGATTGCAAGTTTGCAACCTATGCTAATATGATTGGTTTACAACCTAGGAAAAAAAAAAAGCTTGTATTGCACCCAGTCCTAGTAAACAGGTAGGAATTACAACCAATCTTGGCATGCACGTCTCAGGTGCACCAAATCTAGGTTGTTATATCGGATTGGAATTTATTCCCTTGTTTCAACAAGCCTGGTTAGTTAGGTTGTGTGCAACCCACACATGTTTGCTTGGATTGGTCGTTTTCAGATGATTCATGGAAAAAAAAAAAAAATCCCAACAATGGTATCACTTGCATAAATTTTTTGTTGATATGGATCCACATATATGTGTTAGAAAAGTAAAGCAGATAGAAAAATACAGCAAATAGTAGAAAACAGAGTAATGAAGCTCAGCAATATTTCCTCTTGCACATTTAGCTTAAAACGTATTACAGCACAGTGAAATACTTATATAGTAAACTTGGTAGAGACAAGCATACAGAGGTTGTTATAACAACCCATGTGCGCATACACCCAATACGAATATTCATTTCTAAAGTAGCAGTAGCACTTGCAACAAACGACCGTAGGCACCTATTGCTTAACACGCCCCGTCAAACTGATGAAGCGTTGGCTGTAACCAGTTTGCTAGAGAGGAATTTAAATTGCTTGATAGGTAAAGATTTTGTGAAGAGATCAGCAATTTGATCCTGGGTAGCCAAATGATGAACTATAATTTGCTTAGTTTGAATACAATGCCGGATGAAGTGACAATCCACTTCGATATGCTTAGTTCTGGCGTGAAAAACAGGATTATTGGCAAGCCCAATTGCTGAAGTATTATCACAGTATAAAGGTGTAGGCGCTGTTGGAGGTGAGTTGAAATCAGAAAGTAATCTGCGAAGCCAAATAATTTCAGATGCAGCAGTGGCTAAAGCACGATATTCAGCTTCAGTCGAGGATCGAGCGACTGTGGATTGTTTCTATGCTTGCCAAGAGATATAGATTTGCCAAGAAAATTACAATACCCAGAAACAGATTTACGGTCACGGGAGTCACCAGCCCAATCTGAATCAACATATCCATGGAGAGAAAGTGAATCTCGGTAAAATGGAAGTCCATGAGTAAGCGTACCATTGATGAACCGAAGTAAGCGTTTAAGCTGTTCAAAATGAGATTGTAGTGGGATATGCATGTGTTGGCAAATCTGCTGAACAACAAAGGTAATGTCCGGACGAGTGAGTGTTAAATATTGTAAGGAACCGACGAGCTGACGGTATAAAACCGGATCAGGGAACATTTGCTGAATTCCGACATCTGAAACAGATTTGGACGTAATGGGAGTAGAAACACATTTGCTGTTGTCCATACCAGCCTTCTGAAGTATGGACCGAGCATATTGAGTTTGGTTTAAATGTACCCCATAAGAAGTAGCAGTCACCTGAATCCCGAGAAATTGGGAAAGAGATCCCAAATGCCGCATGGAAAATGTAGTTTGTAAACTGCTAAGCAAGCTGTCTAGTGTTTCTTGATCATTGCCGGTCAATAAAATATCATCCACATATGTTAAAATGTAGAGAATTTTAGAGTTGGATCGAAACACCATAAGAGACGGATCTGCATCACTGAATTCAAAACCAAAATTCTGAAGATGAGTGGACATTGTGGCATACCATTGTCGAGGGGACTGTTTTAAGCCATAAATGGCTTTCTTGAGACATCATACATGATCTGGATATATTGAATCAACAAACCCCGCTGTTTCATGTAAACGCGATCAGGAAGAGATCCATGAAGAAACACATTTGAAATATCCAGTTGAGCAATCGGCCAAGAATGATGGATAGCAACAAGAATAAATACTCTAACTGTAGGCATCTTTGCCACGGGACTGAAAGTTTCTTGATAGTCTAAACCAGGTGCTTAATTAAATCCTTGTGCGACCAAACGGGCCTTGTACCGAGCAATTTTCCCATCAGAGGTGAGTTTGGTACGATAAATCCATTTGCAACCAAGCACATTGTGAGCTTCAGAAGAAGGAACGAGATCCTAGGTTCCTTGTGACTGCAAAGCTTGAAATTTAGTGGACATCGCCTTTCGCCAGTGCTCTATTTTAGAAGCATGCACAAAACTGGTAGGATCTTCTGGATATATGAGATGAGTAAGATTGAAAATATGCTTTGGTTTTATGATGCCATGCTGTAGACGGGTAACCATAGGATGATTTCGTGGAATTGATGAAGACTGTAAAGATGGCTGAGACAGAAGTGGAGTATGAACAGAGAGGGAGTTAGATGAACCATTATGAGAACTGACTGAATATGAGTTTGATGAGGGTGTAGACGACACCGAAGGCTGATTCGAAGCAGGAGAAGAATGAAACGTAGGAACAAGTAGTAATGGTGGAATATTACCTGGAGACTGAGATGGTGCCGTAGAATTAGATGATTGAGAGAAAGGAAAAACGGACTCATTAAACACAACATGACAGGATATGTAAATTTTATGTGTGGACAGATCTAGGCACCGATAACCTTTCTGAAAGGGAGCGTAGCAAAGAAAAACACAAGGGCGAGAGAATAGGAGAGAGTTTGTGAGAGGCATAGGGACGAAGCCACGGATAACATAAACACCCAATACTTTAAGATGATCATAGGATGGGGCTGTCTTATAAAGAAGCTCATATGGAGATACATTGCTTGTATTGGATGAAGGCAATCTATTTATTAAATAAACAGTAGTGAATAGAGCTTCTACCCAAAAATAGTGAGGGAGATGAGCAGCAATCAACAGGGAACGCAAAGTTTCACAGATGTGGCGGTGTTTACGTTCAGAAACACCATTTTGAGATGGTGTATAGGGACAGGTATACTGATGAAGAATACCATGGTGTTTTAAAAAGGTTTGAAATGAATTATTCAGGTATTCCCCTCCACCATCTGTTCGCAAAATTTTTATAGGAGTTTGAAATTGACAATCAACCATCCTTTTGAACTCACAAAATTTTGAAAATACATCAGATTTCTTTAGGAGAGGATATACCCAAGTATACCGAGTGCAATCATCAATAAACAAAAGATAATAACGGTAACCAGAGGCAGAATTTGTGGGAGAAGGACCCCAAATATCTGAGTGTATTAATGTAAAAAACTCATTACTACGACTTGATGAAGATACAGACGGAAGACGATGGCTCTTGGCTAATTGACATACATGACAAACAGACGAGTTTGCAGTTTTGCAAATAACCTAAATTTTATTAGCTAAAGAAGGTAAAGTGTTGAACGCAGGGTGCCCCAACCGGTGATTCCACAGATCGGGAACGACTTGAGCAGAAACTAAAGCAAGGGAAGGAAGCTTGGACGTTGACGCTGAAGAGGAAGAAACCAGATAGAGCTCATTAATACATGGTTCCTGAAGAAGAGGCCGCTGAGTCTTCCGGTCCTTGATAAGATAGCCAGAAGAAGTGAAAGAAATGTCACAATCATTATCATGAGCTAAACGATGAACAGAGAGAAGATTAAAGGAGAGATTTGGAACAAGATGAAGTTGAGACAATCGAAGGCTACCTGCCGGAGTGGGTAGGATACCTTTACCAGTATTTTGAATCGGAATGTGCTGACCATTTCCGAGTATAACATGATTTGATCCATTGTATGATTGAGAAGACTGAAGAAGATTTGGATCACCGGTTAAATGAGATGAAGCTCCACTATCCAGAAACCACGCAGTGGCCGGCGTAGAATTGGCAGACGTAAATAGAGTAGAATTTGGTGGATCATTAGTGTACTGGGGGTCATGGCGATACCAGCAACGGACGGCGGTGTGTCCCGGTTTTCCACATATTTGACAAGCAACGAACGGTCGAGTGGAAAGACCACCACGACTACTGGGGGAGGTAGCTGGAGATGATTTAGCCAGTGGAAGTGATCGTCCACGAGAGTTATTAAAACGTCCACGGCCACGACCGCGAGAGGCAACGAGTGCAGTAGTAGAGCTAGTGAGCTGAAGCAAATTTAATTCGCATGTGACCTCATGGGCCAAATTCAATTCTTCACAGCACAATAAGGTGTACAGGTCATCAAGTGACAATGGCTGAAGATTCGTTCGGATGGCTGTTTTAAACGCCTGATAGGTAGCTGGCAAACCATTCAAAGTGTGATGAATATTTCTTCTGAATCAAGCGTCAAGCCAGAGGCGGCTAAGGAATCGACCTTAGCTTTAATTTCCAACAGATAAGTTGTCATCGACTTGTCTTTCATGGTAAGATGCTGCAACTCATTTCACAATTGCATAATGCGTGAGCGAGTCGACGACTGAAGCCGTTTGGCGATGGTATTCCAGATTTCGGTACAATGTTCAAGATCTAACACATACGGAAGGATAACGGGTGAAATAACCGAGTAAAGTGCGGCAGTAAGATTCTGATCAATAAGAACCCAAGAAGTGTATTGTGGATTTAAGAGAGGAGAACCGCTCGAATCAGAAACAAATTGCTGTGGACATGCAATAGTTCCATCGAGAAACCCCTCACAGCCATTGGCACGAAAAAGTTTGGCAACTTGTGATTTCCAGGTGGGATAGTTTTCCGCTGTCAATGGACTAGCAACTATGCTCTTCACATTGGACATCAAGAACTTTAACTGGGAAGGAATAGTAACATCCAGCATCCCTCCATTTGCTCCAGCTTTGTCTGGCTGAACAGTCGACGACGCAGATGATGAACTCATCAGGAATCACTGCTCTGATACCATGTTAGAAAAGTAAAGCAGATAGAAAAATACAGCAAATAGTAGAAAACATAGTAATGAAGCTCAACAATATTTCCTCTTGCTCATTCAGCTTAAAACATATTACAGCACAGTGAAATACTTATATAGTTAACTTGGTAGAGACAAGCATACAGAGGTTGTTATAACAACCCATGTGCGCATACACCCAATACGAATATTCATTTCTAAAGTAGCAGTAGCACGTGCAGCAAATGACCGTGAGCACCTATTGCTTAACAATATGTTTGCTTGGTTGGATGCTTTCTGACGGTTAAAGGAAAAAATAAGCATGGATTCACAAGATCATGACCGTGAGATACCTTGCATAAAATCTCATTAGATATCTTGCATCATTTTTTTGTTTCCAAGGATCTCATTCTTTGTGGCGTGCTTGTTTAAGCATTTTGAACTCTTAACCATCAATATTTCCACTTTGGTCTATCATGAGATCACTCATCCTAGAAGTGTTTGAGCATGAGCACAACTTTATTGTTCTTGATGAAACTCTGATAATTATATGAAAATGCACATTGAAGTTTAAGAATTTAGCATAACATACTTCAAAAGGTCTCATAATCTTCCCCACTTGAGTAAATAAAATCATCATCATTGATTTAACACACAACCTATAATTATCTTCTAGGCAAATATAATTTTAGAGGTGTCTCTTACAAGGTCCTTATTTGGCCCTCTCCATGTAACATTTTGAGCGATGGCTCCTATGATGTTGCACTTTATTCCATAAAACACTTAGTTTTTACTTTTCGACTTTTGTATTGGTCTAATACTATTTGTAACAATTTGGAATCTCACCAATTTGGATATTATTTTGACTACTTGTCTCTTGATTGAACTTCTAATTAGGTCACCATTTTAGAGTGATTTAGCATTAGCATGCTTTGGAGTTCTGATAAAACTTTTACCATTACATGGCAAGATGCCTAAAATTTTGAGAGTTTAGCTTTACTAAAGAGATCTCTCCCTTGTTTTCAATACAAGCTTCCTACACTAATAACTCTAGACAACTAAAAGGGTGACACAGTGGTGGAATGGATGCATGGATGAGGGATGAGGATGGAGTTAATTAGGAAGATGTTTAAAGTATAGTTAAAATTATTAGTTTACTGAGATAGACTAACAATGTTGATGATGAGTCCTGTTTGTCCTTGTTTTTAGATAAACCATAATTAACTGCGCTTGCTCATCAAACATAAAAGAAGCATCCATTTTCACAGGGAAAACAAACTTTAGGGAGGTTCTTACAGATTTCCCCAAAAAGCTGAATTCTAAGCGCTGAGAGACAACTTCTTGAAATTTCTAATTCTTATTTTTGAATGAGGTTCTTCTTTTAAAAAATGTTCTTGCATTATCTCGCTGTTTATTGATTCAATATTATCTCATTGTTCATTGTTGATTTCTGTGTTTGCTTATGATTTTTTGACCATTAGCCTCTGTTGATTGCTCTTTTTTTATTATTTTCTGTACGCTTGCAAGCACACCTGTCTATCCATCTATCTTGAAACTTATAACTGCAGAATCTTTGGACCATTATTATTTTCAGTGATCTTCACTATCTACCTAACATCCTCAAATAATAGTTTCCTAACGAGAATGATTTAATTTTTAACATTTATACGGAAAATTCAGGAACTTTTAGAAATATTGTTTTAACTGAGAACTTAACTGAGTGGGGCATATTATTGCTAATATTCCTCAAAGCTGGTGCTGTAATGATTTCAAAAATTTCTTTGTAATATTTCTATTTGTTTGATTTTTAATTTTGATATGCTTGCCTTCAAGCTATAAAGCCGGAGCACCTCAGGAGGGGTGTTGAAATTGAATCCAATGCTTGTTTGTATGTTCGTACAACTTAATTTTGTACTACCTATTTGCATATCCAATAGAAGCAAAAAAGTTGGATGTTATATTAAATTTTCCATGTGCTGCATTCCATTTGCTGTTCAGTTATGCATGTAACTTCCAATAAAGATATGTGCAGTAAAGGAACCAAGTTCCTTGACTAGTGAGTTGATAGGAAATACTTGAAGATTTCAAGGAAATCCTATCAAGAGAACAAAAACAACGAGAAATCTCCACGATTCCAATGGAAAAAATCGGTGAAAAACAGTAATTTTATTGCGATAATCAAACTAACGGACGAAAAATAACAACATACAATTGATCCTCTATTCGAAAGGAGGATCTATCTTCTCAAATCTCTAGATGCCGCTAGAGCCCAAAAGAACCTAAGAGATCTCAAATTTCAGCCAAATTCAAGATGCTCTAACCCTAGGAAAACCAACTATTTAATGCATACAATCCAAAAGGACATATCTAAACTCTCACTACATTCAAATTTTCCTCATAACTCCCCCAAAATCCTTCCCAAAAAGCTCCCTTAGACCTGGCGGTTTCTAGCGGCATGCAGGAGAGGCAGAAGAGTTCCACCTTTGTCCGCCTGAGCCGGTCCCGTATGGACCGGCTGAACCGGTCTAACAATATTCCCCTCCCAAAATGCCATATTGTCTTTGAGGTGGAATGAAGGGAATTGCTGCTAAAACACTTGATCAATAACACTGGACTAAAAAATGGACTAATATTGGGTTGAATGATCCTTGCTTCCATCATCTCCCTAATCAATCTCTCGATCTCATCCTTCTGGATTTGGGGATGATGATATGGATGAACACTGATAGGTGAAACTACTTTCTTCGAGATGTCATGTCCCCGCGGAGAAGGCAACCCTGAGGCGGCTGAGAAACTTCACTGAATTGCTGAATTAATGGTTGTACTGAAATATGACTGTCCCCACTCACCTTTAATCAGATCCCCTCCAATCTATGTAGTTCCATCAGATAACCTTCCCCCACCTTCTGTATGCTCATCAACTTGGTTTTAAGTGACATCATGGCTTTGGTGAGCTCTGTATCTCCCCTGATCACTACCTTTCTCCCATCCACCGTCAGCTCCATTTTCAATGCTCACTAGTTGACCTTGGTATCCCCTAAGGTCTGCATCCACTTCATTACTAAGATGATATCAGTGGTCCCTAACTCCAATGGGAGAAAATCCTCCCTCACCTGAACCCCATGTATGGTTAACACTACTTCCTTACGTATCCCCTAATCCGTCTCTACCTTCCATGTACCCATTATCACTCCATAACACCAATGTCACTCCCAATTGGTCCACAATCTGGTTTGAGATGAAATTATGGGTTGCCCCACTGTCAATCAACACCACCACCTCCATGTCTGTTATTTACCCCTTCATCTTCATGGTATGATTCAGAGTGAATCCCAACATTGAATTTAGGGAGACCTCCATCACGTCCAGATGCAGCTTGTCCTCCATCTCTCTCTCTCTCTCCCATACTCTCACCTCCCTCCTCAGTTTCCTCGTCATCACAAATGGTGAGAATATGAGTAGTTCGATCCCTACACTTGTGCCCCAGAGTATACTTCTCATCACATCTGAAGCATAGCTCCTTCACCCTCTTCTCCTGCATCTCCTTCTCCATCAATCTTTTGAAGTTTCCCCCCACTTCCTCCTCTTGCTGTATCCTCTCCGGGAGTCTCATTAATGTTGTCTGATACAGACCCCTTGGGTGCTAAAAGAGTGGCCGTCGTCCTATAGGCGCCTTTTGAGCTGCTGCTCTTGGCTCCCTTCTCTAGATTCTTCTGATTTTTCATCAACTTTGCCAACTTCGTGGCCTCTCCCAAGTCACGAGGTATCATGAATTTCACCGCCGCTCAGATCTTTGCCTTGAGCCCTTTCAAGAAGTTTCCCTCCAATGCAGGCTCTGATAATTGCTCCACGCCTCCACCCGACTGGCTAGGTGCTTGAACCGCTCTCGATAGTCTGCCACTGATCTGTCCTGCACCAGTGCAAAAAACTGCTCATAGAAGTCCCCTCTCCCGTCGGTTTGGAAATGTTCTAATAAACAGTCATTGAATGCTCTCCAGCTTTGTATAGGTCTCCTTTGATCCCTCCACTGGAACCATAACAATGTCTTCCTCTTCAAACATATGCCTGCTGCTATCAGTTTCTCCTCATCCGTCAACCCTTTGATGGCGAAGTATCTTTCCACCTTGTAGTTCCACCCATAAGCATCATCCAATTCAAAAATTGGCATATTCAGCTTCCTCACCTTTGGCTCTCCCCTGTTTCCCCATATTCATTCATATTTGCCCCTCTCCCAAGTGCTTTGCTCCCCCCATGTCTCCAGATCTTCCCTTACATGTTCATCTTCAAACAATCTTCACTTTCTTCCCTCCTTTCTCCAAAATCAACACCCCTCCTACCATAATTTTCCTCCTTTCTCTCCCAATCAGCACCCTTTACTCCTTGTTCCCTATTTCCACTTCTCTCTACATGCCTTTCCCCTTTCTCCTCAATGATTTTATCGTTTTCCCTCCTACGAAAATCAGAATAAACGTAGTTCTTCCCATTGGTCCCTTTGCCTCCGATGCCATTGTTTAGATTTGGTTTTCCAATAACTTCTTCACCATCAAATGAAAATCGGAAACCTTGTCTTCCATGAATGAAATTTTATCTTCTATGGATGAAATTTGATCCTCCACCATGACTTTTATTTGGATCTTCTCTCCTTTAAAACATTCTTCCAACGCATCTACCTTCTTGGCCGCCTTCAAAATTTTTGGATTTGATCAAAAAATCAGTAAGAATTTCCTCCACAGGACAAGGAGCCCCTGCTGAAATTTCAGAAAAAATTAGCCCACAATGGTCCAGGAGCAGCTCTGATACCAATTTGATAGGAAACACTTGAAGATTTCAAGTAAATCCTATCAAGAGAGCAAAAACAGCGAGAAATATCCACAATTCCAATGGAAAAAAAGTGAAAATAGTAATTTTATTATGATAATCAAACTAACGGGCGAAAAATAACAAGGTACAATTGATCCTCTATTCGAGAGGAGGATCTATCTCTCCCAAATCTTTAGACACCGCTAAAGCCCAAAAATACCTAAGAGATATCAAATTTCAGCCAAATTCAAGATGCCATAACCCTAGGAAAACCAACTATTTAATGCATACAATACCGGTGTGTGACCATACCAACACCATTGCACCGGATCCTATCAGAACTTCGCAGTTAAGCGTGCTTGTGCGAGAGTAGTACTAGGATGGGTGACCTCCTTGGAAGTTCTCGTATTGCAACCCTCTTTTAACCAGCTTTCTCTTAAAAAAAATACATTCAATATAAAAGGAAATCTCTAAACAGTCCCTACATTCAAATTTTCCTCCTAACCCCCCCAAAAATCTTCCCAAAAAGCTCCCTTGGACCCGACGGTTTCTAGCAGCATGCAGGAGAGGCGGACGAGTTCCGCCTCTGTCCTCCTGAGTCGGTCCCGTGTGAACCGGATGGATCGGTCTAAAATGAGTCAGTGTGGATTTCTATTAAAAAATAAATTTTAAAACTTGATTACTAATATTGACATTAGCGTTATCTTGTTTCAAAATTAAAGCAATAATATATTCTTTGTATCTTGTCTCGGCTTTTGGATGATAGTCCTGTTATAGTCTGTAATACTGAATCTATAAAGCAAATTAACCTCTTCGTAATACTTATAATTGGTTGCATGGGTCAAAATGTTGATCATTAATCTGTGAAAGTTGTGGTTGTCCCTATGGGATTGGTTTCCTTTCGAGAAATTTACCCATAACCTATATTATATATAGGAAGAAAATACTGAAATATCATCAACATGTTAGAAAATATTAGAAAATATTAGAAATGACTATTTTATTAGATTTAAATAAAAAATTGACTCTTAACACAATGGAGAAAAAAAATTCATGCATCTTACCCCATGTTGCGAGATAAAAGATTGATGTTATTGTTATATATATCCATGAGCCACACTTGCTACATTTGAATACACATGTATTAAATCATACTTTTGTTTTACAACATATGCATTTATAGGTGCATCATATGATTAGCATGTATCCTACATTTTAAAACAAGACATAAGTCTCCTTTGAATGCAGGGATCTTAGCTTTCTCCATATAGAGCATTTGTTTCTATGATTCAGACTTATGTTGCTTAATCATTTCAAACTTTTCATTGGCAACTCAATGTATAAAGCTTTTGCCTTTTGGAAATGGCAAGGTTGTATGTATTTAGTCCTAATCTTTTATCACAAAGAATCAATTTTTGTGATTCAAACTTTTGACCTCTAGATAATGAAGGCAACCAAACCATTTACGTAGATTCAAATATTAATCCATGTTCTAAACTGTGGGCCTTTTTTTAAATGCTTTGAGTAATAGTTAAAAAACATTTATAATTCCTTTGAAATCAATGTGCTTATTAATCTTTTTGTTGGCTTTCAATTTATCCTGTTCACAATTCTAATGGGTTGATTTTCCTGAACAGATATGGACGTGAAAGTTAAAGCAATGATCAAGCTAATAGAGGAAGATGCTGACTCCTTTGCAAGGAGGGCTGAGATGTATTACAAGAAACGACCTGAGCTTATGAAACTGGTGGAGGAGTTCTACCGAGCGTACCGAGCTTTGGCTGAAAGATATGACCATGCAACTGGGGCTCTCCGCCATGCTCATCGAACAATGTCTGAAGCTTTTCCCAATCACATTCCACTTGCACTGCCTGATGATTCTCTCTCCAATAACACTCCAGAATCGCCTTCACCTAGGCGAGTGATGTTTGATACTGATGATTTGCAGAAGGTTGCATTTGGTACTCCAACACCTTTTAATGCTTTTGATAGGAGTGCGCCACCTGAAGAAAATGAAATCTTCGCAACCAAGAAAGGGTTAAAGCATTTTAATGAAATGATTATCAATCGAGAGGGGGTAGCACGTGTGAAATTACCGGAAGGTGATGATATGAAAGATCTTAATGTCCATGAGGATGAAATAACAGCTCGTGTGAGATTACCGGAAGGGAAGGTTAGGAAAAGTCTGAATTTTGAGGAGGATGAAGAAGATGGCCCAAATGCAAAAGTTTTTATTGATTCTAAAAGCCATTTACAGCCAGAACTCATGCAGAAAGAAAATGTCAGATATGGAGTAAAACATCTTCAAGAACAAATTTCTCAGTTATCAAATGAGAACCAGAAGCTTAAGGCCCAAATAGAGTTAGAATCCAAGCATTTGGATTTATCCAGGGGTGAAGTTCAGAATTTGAGAAATGAGATGTCAAAATTAGAATCCCAGAAGGATGATGCTCTTCTGCAGAAGCAGTTATCTCATGAAAATATATCTAGTTTGGAGATTGAAATCTCTAAATTGAAAAATGAAATTAAGAAGCTAAATGAGGAAATGGAGATGGCAGTCTTGAAGTTGAATGGTGCAGAACAACAATGTCTTGCATTGGAGAAAGCAAATCAGAGCCTACAATTAGAACTAGAAGAAGCAAAAATAGAGTTGGAAGAACTCAGACATTCTTTAAATCAGAGTGAACAGAAGCGTGAGGAGGCTGAAATGTCTCTCCAATTGAAGGAACAGCTGTATAACCAGTCTAATGAAAAGGTTATGCTAATGACATTGGAAATTCAAAGTCTTCTTGAGAAACTGAGGGAAGTTGGACTTAATAAAGTGGGTTTAGAGGAAGAGGTTTCCCAACTTAAAGATATGAATTGTACTCTAAATGAACACAACTTGGCATGTGCTTTGAAGATGAAACACTTGGAAGATGAGATAGTTTCCTTGATGGAAATAAATGGTAAACTAGAAGATGAAATTGAAATTCAGGCAGAGAACAAGAAAATTCTTCAGCGAGAGTTTGAGTCTCTGAAGGAAGACAAAAATATGATGGAATTGAATCATCAAAGTCTAACAAAAGAAATGGAAGCAGCCAGCCTACATATTGAATCTCTAGAGACACAGGTGAAGGATCTGCAATATGGTCATACTGAACTGAAAGAGTGCTGCAGTAAGCTTGAAGAAGAGAAGCTGCAATTTCTCAATAAATTGAAGGATATGGAATCGGTTTCTGAGAGGAATTCAGCCTTGGAGAACTCTTTATCCGATGCAAATGTGGAGCTTGGGGAGTTTAGAGAGAAAATGGTAGTTCTAGAAGGTTCGTGCGAGTCACTAAATGCTGCAGTTTCCACTCATGTTAATGAAAAGACTGCTCTAGCCTTTCAGATAGAGACTCTTGCAGGGAATGTGGAGAAACTTTCTGAAAAAAATACGTATTGGAGAACTCTCTTGATGATGCAAATACTGAACTCGAAGGTTTGCGCTTAAAATTAAGAAACTTGGAAGAGTCATTTCAATCTCTCTCTCATGCAAATTCAGATCTCATTGCCCAAAAGAATACTCTGATCTCTCAGGTTTGGCCTTTTTCCTGCCCTTCCTTCTTGAAGCTTTATGATTTTTAAGTGTGATATCTATGACTTAATAATGGATCTTGCATCTCACCATTCTTTTGTCTTTAATTGTGACACTTTTACTCCTTTCAAGCATTGTATTTCTCATTGTTTCATAGCACTTCATCCTTTGACTACTTTCTTGCTTCCAGAAACTGGGTTTTTCTCTTAAAATGGAATCTGAAAAAAATGTTCTTTTCTGCCGAAGACAATAAGACAGCTTGTTCTTTATGATACATTATTAATGTAACTGGTTTATTCTGGCACATGCAAAATAAGCTTGCATCAGCGCATTATCTGTTCTGTTTAAGTAATCTTATGTTAATAATATGATAGTTATCCTATTCAGTAAATGATTACTCATTTCTAATGGTTTGAAATTTCAGTTAGAGAGCATTCAGAAGAGTCTTACAAATCTGGAGAATACACATGCTGCATTAGAAGGCAAGCACTTAGATCTAGTGAAGGAAAAAGATCTATCTGTTAACAAAATTTTTAATCTTGAAGGCTCGTTGAGTGTTATGCAGAAAGAGCATGAATCACTTATCCACTCAAAGAATATTAACTTGGAAACCTTGGAAAACCAGCTTCATCTCCTGCAAGAAGATAGGCAGCTCAGGGAGGAGGAGTTAGAGGCAGAGCAACAAAGATGCTTGTCTCATATGACTGAGATTTTTATCTTACAGAGATGTCTTGGTGACATGTTAAATTCCTCGATAATTGAAAAGCAGAAGTACAAGTCCCTTATCCAGTCGAGTGAGATTCAACTGGCTGCTTTAGAAAGCCATATCCATCTTCTGCAAGATGAAAGGAAAGTCAGAGAGATTAAAATTGAGGACGAAGAGCAAAAATCCATGAACTCTATGCTTGAGATTTTCATCTTGCAGAGATGCTTGTCTGAAATGAAAGAGGAGAATTTCACTCTCTTGCAGGAGTGTCAGAAGCATCTAGAGGCCTCTAAATGTGCTGCTGAGCTAATCAAACAGCTAGAAGACAGAGAATTAGTTCAGAAGGAAAACATCACTCTATTAAGGCAGCATATATCTAAGGTCAGGGATGGTATCCAACTTCTGCTCAAATCGCTTAATATCAACAAGGAGCTAATGAACATTGAGGGAAGTGAAGTTGTCATTCTTCCAGCTATTCTTGGAGAGATTAAGACTCTACTGGCTTCCATTTCCGATATTCGTGATGAAAATCAACTTTTTTGTATGGAGATATCGGTTTACCTCAGCATTCTAAAGCAAACTGGACTGGAGAAAGTTCTTATAAGTCAGGAGCTTGAAAAAATAAACAAGCAATCACAATTTTTGGAGGGGGAGCACCGTCAGCTCTTTGGGGAATATGAACAACTTTGTTATGACATGAGCGCCACAAAGTTTACAAACATAATTTTAAAAGCTGAATTAGAGTCCATCGCTAGAAAATTAATTGATTCATGGGAGAAATGTCACAACTTGATAGAAGAAAGGAATGCTTTGGAAGAGGAAAACTGTTTAATGTGTGTAGACGCTATGACACTAGAGAATCTCTACTTGTTCTTTAGGAACCTAAATGCAGAAAACATGCAACAGTTGAAGTTGCTTAGTGGTGACATGTGCTCTCTTCTTAATGTCAAGAATGACCTTGATGAAGAGATCAGAGGAAGTAAATCGAGAGTGAAAGCTATTGAACATGAAAACAAGCAGCTCAAGGAATCTCTCATCTTGTTGGAAGAGTTGAAATGTCGAAATACAATTTCGGAATTTGATTTGTACTGTGTCTATAGTTTTTGTGAAGATCTTATCTTTCAAGTTGAAGATGGGGAGAATTTGTTGAAGCAGAAAAGCATTAAGCTGTCAAACTTGCATGATATGCTTCAGTCTAAACAAGGGGAGGTTACTGAATTATGCAGAAATCTTGAGGTCTCCAATAAGGAAGTAGATGAGGCCAAAATCATGAGATCCGATTTAGAGAATAGAATTGAAAATTTATTAGAAGGTACCGCCTGTAGAGATAAGCAGATTACTAGTTTTACAGGAGAAAATAGATCTCTTCATGAGGAATTAAATAGGTTCAAAATTGAAGTTGAAGCGCTTAGATTGAGGGAACAAAGCCTTTCTATTGAGCTGATAGAAGAAAAAGAAGAGATTGATCGGTGTCAAGTAGAAATCATGGACTTATTCAGTGAGGTTCATGCTTCTGTAGTTAATGCAACAGTGCTTGATGAGAACATGTTCGAGTTGGCATCGCGATGCGAGAGTATTGACATTTCTGCTATGGTGCTGAGAGAGGCTCTGAAAGAGGAGATTATCTTAAAAAATACACAAGCAGTTGAGTTGAAAAAGAAGCTTGAAGATTTTGAAAATGAGAATGGAAAGCTCAGAACCAACCTGAAAGCGCTTAGTCCTCTCTTTATTTCTTTAGGGAATGGCATTTCAGATGTGGAGAAGCATGTATGTCAACTAGAAGAATTCGATCGAGATCAGGTAAACTTCATGAAATTTTTACTTCTTAAAGCAGCTTTAAAAATTTTTAATTTTTGTATTTGGAAACTACTTTAAGAAGCAATAAGAAAGCCGTCCCAAACGAAGCCTTAAAATTAGTTAATTAACTTTTAGTGGAGAAAATGAGTGGCATAGAAAAAATTTCTATGTACTTATAGGGTTATCTAAATTAGAGTAAGACTTAGGGTCTATTTGAGATGGCTGCATTTCTTGTGGTGATAAATCGGTTGTGGGAAAAGTTTATTTTTTTGGAAATTATTGTAGGTATTATAATTACTTGGTAAGATAACTAAATCTTAGATAACATATTTGAAATAATTAGTAAAAATAGTAATTATAGTGTTAATTTATCGGAATTAATAATTAATCATGTGTAATATTTTGAAGCTCTTGATTCTAAAAGGATATATGTGTCAAATTAATTATAGCAGCACTTTTCTTTTCTTTTCTTTTCTTTTTACTTCCAGTCAAAAAATGGAATGAATGCATCTTATCTTTTTCACTTCTCTCCACTTGAATCCTTTCTTTTCTTCAGGAGGATTCATCATCTGATCATAAGGAGAGCCATGAAACAAGCACTGGTGATCGGGATCATTCCACCATGTCAGGAGTTTTAGAGATGCAGAATTTGATTGCCAAAGTTGGGGCACTTAAAAACTTGGTAGGAGGTACCAAGGGTCACCTTGATCAGGAAAGACTCCAATCTGCTGCGACGTTAGAGTCTGCAAGAAGAGAAATTGAAGAGTTAAAGCTGAAGGAGAGCTCTATCAGGGAAGTAAATCAAGGTAAAGAAACATCGAATACGGTGAAAGATATCGAACTCGATCAGGTATCGAGTTCATTTGGTGCTAGTAGGATCCAGGGCGCAGAATCGAACAATCAAATGCTCAATTCATGGGAAGCCGGCACCGATACCGACCAAAGCGACCGGGTGTCTACTGATCATGGCATTGAGGCAGTGGAGGAAGTGAAGAGTGAGAAGCCTTCATCAGAGCTTGTAACTGGGAAAGATTTTGGTGTTTATAAAATGGAAATATCCAAAGAGATCAAAGAATCCCAAGAAGAGTGGAACAGGAGGGTCATCAAAAGGCTTGCTTTTGATGCTGAAAAGCTCTCTTCTCTTGAGTCCAGCGCTCAAGAACTGAAGCTGAAGATGGAGAAGTCCAGCACAAATGCGGGGCATAATCGGGTGCAGTTTGATGCTATCTGGGCGAAATTGACAGATGCAGAAGTAGCAATTTCTGATCTTGTTGATAGAAATGACAAGCTGACAATGATGGTCAAGTCTTATTCAGATTCCTATAATGACGAAGAAACGGGGCGCCGTCCCGAGAGAAGCCAAATATTGGAACATGCTCGAAACGCTTCCGATAGGATTGGGATGTTGGAGTTGGAGTTGCAGAAGCTCGATTATATATTTCTCAAGCTCCAAGAAGAGTGGGAGAACTATCCCTCCAGAGAAGGTGGTGATAGGACTCCTAGAGTGTTATTGAGGGACTACCTCTATGGAAGAAAGGGCAGGAAGGGGAGGAAAAGAGACTTTTTCTGTGGCTGCATGAGACCAAGGACACAGGAGAAGTACTGATTCTGGTTTTTCTAAGTTTTTCTTTACTCAACTAATGGCCAGAGACTTTGTAAATCATGGAAGAAAGGCATGTAAGTTGTAGAATAACCTTTCTTCTTTATCTCTGCATTGCTATATAGTTTATGAGAATTTTTTTACCTTAAAAGGCTTATGATCTGAGGTTGTGTTGGGATGATTACAGTTGAGATGTTTTTTGAGCTTCCTAAGGGAATGCATTGTATGATGAGGTTTTTCACTTCTTATTCTCGCTTGTCTTTTTTTTTTTTAATAACTTTTTTCTATGCTGATGCATTGTATGAATAATGCCTTAACATCCACTCATCCCTTCATCCCCTTTGGACGGTCTAATGGCAACCAGAGGCTTCATGATGAAATTTTTGCTCATTCTAAGTTCAATTTTGAAAGCATTGGCTTCTTTTTTTTTTCTTCTTAGGCTTTGTTTGGAATGACTTTTTTTCTACTTCTTAAAGTAGTTTGTTAATGCAAAAAAAATATTTATACTAAAAAATTGCTTTAAGAACCAGCAAGAAAGCCGTCTCAAATGAAACCTTAATTTTTTTTGGACATCAAATATTTTTGTTTGCAACTTATAAGTAGCTATATGATTTAAAATTATGTTGAGTTGCAATTTATTAGCTATATCATATTAATAAGTTTCAAATTCAAGATCTTTTGGTTGATAGTCAAAGCTCTCAATTAATAGATCAAGGAAAACTGCATCTAGCAGTTATTGTTAGTAATTAAGTTATATATTATATAACAACATCAAGTATTTGTCCACTATGTGGGTTGGTTATATGAATTTTTTTTTTCTTATTGTGTTCTGTTAAAAATCAAATTCTTGTTTAAATCTAATAAAGAAAGATCTTTTTTAATATTTTCTAACAAAAGCTTTTCGGGTCTTCCTTTATCTTTTTAAACATAGGTTAAATCTAATACATCTACTTTCTTAATCGGGTCATCAGAAGGTTGTTGTTTTATGTGGTCAAATCATCTAAGTTGACTCTCTAAATTCTTATCTTCCAATGGCACTATTCCAATCTTTTCATGTATATGCTCATTTTGTATCCTATTTTTAAGAGTAAAGCCATTCATCAACCTGAGCATCCTCATCTTTGCAACACTTAAATTAGCATTATGCTTCTCTTTTAATGGCTAACATTCGGTACCATAAAGCATTGCAGGTCTCACCACTGGCACTATTCCAATGGCACTCTCAATTCTTATCTTCCAATGGCACTATTCCAACCTTTTCACGTATACGCTCATTTCATATCATACCTCTAAGGGTAAAGCCATTCATCCATTTGAGCATCCTCATTTCTGCAACACTTAAGTTACCATTATGCTTCTCTTTTAATGACTAACATTCGGTACCATAAATCATTGCAGGTCTCACCATCATCTTATATAATTTTCCCTTATGTTTGAGCAGGACTTTTCTATCACACAAGAAGTCCAATGCATTCCTCTACTTTAACCATCCAACTTGAATTCTACTGATAATAAATTATATATTATATATTATATAAAAAGGAGAGATGTTGGGGCAAGTTATCCTATGCGAAATCTTATATATATATATATATATATATATATATATAAATTTGTTCAATTAGTCATTCATTTTATTGAAACTTTGTTATTTAAAATTTTTATTAATATAATTTTTTTAATAGAATTAAAGATGTGTATGCATGAGCTTTTTAAGAATATTATTCCATATATTCTACAAAATTATTATTAATGACAAGAGTTTATTTTTAAAAGTAAGGTTGAATGGACTTTTATTTCAAATTATTTTAAGAATATTATTTCATATCTTATACATAATTATTATTAATGACAAGAGTTAATTTATTTCAAATTATTTAAATTTAATCTTAATCAACTAAAAAATTAACTTTACTGGACAATATTGAGATACCACTAATAGGGGCGGAATTAGGAAGAGTTTAGGGTGGACAATTGCCAACCCTAATTTTTTTTTTCTTTAGAAAAATAAATATTTTACCCTACTTCAATAAATGCAGTTACCCAAATTCTAAAAAAAAAAAAATTCATTATTCTGCTTCATGTATAAAATTATGTATTTCACCATTCTATTTTGCTCATCCTCAAAAGAGAGATTGGTTCCATCCCTGACTCCTAACATTTATTGTTGGATGGATAAAAATTATTACTCTTATACACCATCCTACTTTCTTCTTTATGCTAACTTGCCAAAGAGTAAATAAGTGGAATTATGTTTGGTGTAAGGGTTTTGCTTGTAAGTGTACTATGATGATGTGGAAGATTTTTACTGGTGGGCATACTTTCTTCTTAGTGATCTTACAATTGTTACTCTTATAAGTCATCCTACTTTCTTCTTTTGCCCAATTCTTGTTCATGAGTTATAATTATACCCAATGTATTATTCAGCTTACCATTTGGCCTTACAAAGCCTAAGCCAAACAGGAGATTGACCTTTCTTAAAAAATTACTAAAAGGGGTGAATATCTTTGCAATATTTAAGATTCAGTGTGAAACTTTCACCAAAGCTTAATAAAAAAACATTTAATCATATTCATAGTGAATTTGCATCCCACACCATCTCACCATATGGACCAATATAAGAATTCCAGGCCCTCCACTGAATCTTTTAATTATCTTGTGAGGAACACCAAAAGAATCCATTGATAATTCCATCCAATCTATTACAAACATCCAAAAAGAAGTTAATAGTTTAAAAAGATAAATAAGCATACAACAAATAACACTTTTAATTAACATAAACCTGCCACCCATACTTATTCCTATACTTGATTCCATGCAAGAATCATTCAAAAAATACAAATATGTTCTTTATTTCCTTAGTGCCTATAAAAGGATTACATATTCTAAAAATGATAATTATGTTTTTAATGAGGCTTCTTTTGGGACAACTTTTTAACTGTTTATGAAGCAATTTATTAGTACATATTTTTTTTTTTTCAATTTGAACTTTTTGTATTAGAAAGCTGCTTCATAAAGTAGGAAGAAAGCTATCACAAACGAAGCCCAAGGCTTCATTTGGGATAGTTTTCTTACTCTTTCTAAAGCAATTTTCTAATATAAAAATTTTATGAAAGCAACAAAAAAAAGAGTGACTTAAAGTTGTCCCAAGTGAAGCATAAATCAGATCATTAATTTTGATGAGATTTATGGGATAAGGTTTATAGTGGTTTGATCGCCGATTTTTACGGGTTGATCCTAATTCCCTTCATGTTTGATTTTTAACTGAATCAAACATATTTAAAAATCAGTTCAAGATTGATAGAAGTAGAGAGCATTTATCATCTTAGCATCATATAAAAATCTCTCAAACATAATAAGTTGATGATTGGTCATAAAAGACTGTGATATTTTTAACATGGAAAATTGAAAAAAAAAATCTTGGTTTTATTTAAATAATTATATTAGTGTGAGCCACATAAATTACAAAGGATGCCCTTCCTTGTAAGTGGAGAAGACATTGCTCTACAATATAAGATATGAATTATAGATGATTAGTTTTTTTGGTGAAACTATGAGAAGCATTTAGGCTTTAAAATTGTCATTAAGAGATCATCAATGTTCTTCTTGAAGAAGGGATGACCAATGACAAGAAAAAGTTGGGCATCTATCTTGATAGAGATGATAGACATCAATGTTGTTGTCCATGAAAATAGTCTATCTTATTCCTCTAGCTAGATAGTTGAATTATATTTGAATTTTGTTATAATGTTATGTGACAATAAAATTTATTATTATTACATTGTTGAAATCTCTTCAAATAAATTTGGTTCGGTATATATTGAGTACTGTAGTGTTAGAAAATTTGCATTGTTAGATGTTGTATTTTATGTCTTAACTTTAGATACAAATTTTATATGTATAGATAAAAATTATAGCAGACTAAAGAAAACTTTTTCATGGGAAACTCAGAAAGGGAAAGAACCACGCGAATTGACCCAATTGAAAAATCCAATACATACCAAGAGATGCAAGAATCTCTCTTTCTTCACAATTGAAGAAGATAGGACTATTTTGAGAACCAAATATCTGATTTCCCCTCTAGAGATTATAAAAATAAAGTGTTCACAAACAAAAAAGGTAATACCCAAAAAATAGAGTTACATCTTGACAGAAGTTTGGAGACTAGGCTAGTAATTGCTGGAGGTGGTCAAAAAGTGTTCACAAAAAAAAAAAAAGGGGTAATACCCAAAAAATAGAGTTACATCTTGATAGAAGTTTGGAGACTAGGGTAGTAATTGTTGGAGGTGGTCGAATAGTTAATATCGAATAACAGGGTTAGATTTGAACAGGAGCCTGGAGGCGATGATGGAAATTGCTGGAGACAATTTGACATTTAATACCCAACAATATAGTTAGATTTTGACAAGAGTCCAAAGATGATGATCAATGGAGATTGTTGGAGGTGGTTATCGATGGCGGCGAAGATTGGCAATGGTCGTTGGTGATGATAGATGCTTGTGTCGTCGGCGA
Organism: Dendrobium huoshanense; assembly: GCA_016618105.1. Classification (NCBI taxonomy): domain Eukaryota; kingdom Viridiplantae; phylum Streptophyta; class Magnoliopsida; order Asparagales; family Orchidaceae; genus Dendrobium; species Dendrobium huoshanense. The sequence continues at coordinate 2,171,016 of CM028342.1, read as the reverse complement.
AGATATCCAGAAAATACTAGAGAGATCTTTAGTTCTCTCAATTCTTGGATCTCTTTTATGTAGATAATAATGCTCTATTTATAGGCTTTTTAAGAGGAGTATTTTGGTATATTTGACCAGAATCCAAAGCATTCCATTGTGTAGTTTATATTGATAATTCTTTGGATCATGAAATGTTGACTCAACAATGTAAGTGCTTTAATGATATTGGAATTGAATGATCTTGGGCTCGTTGGATTCGTCTAGTCAAACCGCTCAATTTGACTATAAGCATGTCAAATTTGAAGATCATTTGGTCATCCAATTATTATATAAAGTTTTCAATATACTTCAAGTGTTTGATTTGATCTCATTTAGGCTCGGATTGGACTACTTCTGGTATCATTGGTTTCAAATTCTCTAGACGTTCAATTCAACCACAAATTTTTGAAATTGAAGTTCATATGATCATGAATTTAATTCAAATTTTCAATTTAAATTATAATGTCGATAATGTAAATTTTGTAATAGATATATCAATTACATAGTAAATCTTATCCTTATAACGAGTAAAATTTGTGTTGATTACGTTTAGAGGGAAAATTAGTGACACATTTAAAAAATTTACTAAACGGCCGGCCGATGAAATAAAATTTGAAGCTCCCGTTATGTAAATATTATAAGGAACATTTTCATAAGAAATTCTTTATATTAATAAGTCCAGCTTTATAGAACATAACATCAGAAAAACTCTGACTGAAAAGCACTTCTGCATAAAGATTTCTATAAAAAATTTGTTATGATAATAACGTGGCAGTAGATTTTGAACAAGTCATTATTACTTCTTCTATTTTAGCCTTGGAAATAGCTGCTACAGAACAAGCTTTCTCTGCAACCATGGAAGGAGACCTTCAATCCTCACCTCCTTCACGAAGAAGTGCAAATTACCAGCCAAACTTATGGGATGACAGCTACATTCAATCGCTACCTGATAGCTCTCTGGTAACGATTATTGCAATTGATTGGTTAAAATTTTTTTTTCTTAAAGTTCTTTCGACATAGTAATTAATTATATACTGACTACTTCAAAGAAGTGTTTACGAAGAAGGAATACTCAGTTCTCCCATATTCTAATGACATCCTCTTCTCTGATCATGGAACTTTTATTTGGTCTGGTGAACATACGTAGAGCTACGTTCGGCCGGCACTAAGATCACAGACACAAAACGAGAAATACCGAGCAATATCAATAATAACGAGAAATATCATTATGTGAAGATAAAATACTGAGTAATACCGAGCAATACCGAGTATTACCAAAAAATACTGAGTTTTTCTAGAACAATGATAGGAATATTGCACGTATATTTAACTCAAAATGATTTGAAAAATTTCTTGATTGAAAATTTTTTTAACAAGCCTTATAAAGAAAGGATCAAGATATTATAAATACAATAAAATTTGTATAAGTGTCAAAGCAACGATTGTAGATGATGAGGGGAAATGAATGGGTGCCTTTATATGAAGAAGTGTCATGATTTTGTAATGTTTTTGAAATTGAAGTTCCAAATATGAATTCTAAATTCAAGGCTCGTTGACAATTAGTATGAAAATGTTCAGAAATAATAAATTTTCATCATTATCAAGTTGATTTATTCTATTTTTTTATTGATATGCAACACCAGGAACTGAATAACCGATTTTTTGAAACTAGTACCAAGTGTGACGTCTAAATCTGAGTAATATGTTCTAGGTTTATGATAAGAGAAAGTTAATTCGTATTGCAGAGTTATATCCAGCAAATTTTTCTATGGTTGATCTTGTATCTCTTGAACATCAACTATATACTTATATTATTGATATGTGCATGAGCGATGAGTTTACATCATTGACTAGCATTGTTGTTCTTCCAAAATAGATTATAAATGACAAAAAATTATTGTGTATCCCATGGTTTATAGACATATTATTTTGATATTGACTTTAATAGTTGCTACTACTATGGTGGAGAGAGTATTTTCTACAATGAAAATTATTAAACATCGGCTGCATAGCAAAATGGGTGATGTTTGACTCAATGACTATCTAGTGCCATATATAGAGAAAAAAAATATTTGATTCTGTTCCAAATGAAGTCATTATACAATATTATCAGAAAATACAAAGTAAAATGCAAAGTTTGTAATTTTCTTTTTTTGTTTCATAAATTATAATGGATTACAAGACTTTTCTTAGAATTTTATTAATGAAATATATATATAATGTTTTATTTTTATTTTTTATATTAAGTTTGGCCACTCTAAAAAAATTATCTGGATATTCCTTTGCCCTTGTAGACACAATAAGTGGTTACTTTGGTTTTGATGACTAGTTTTTAATATGTAAGTTCTAATTATGTTTATCATGAATGAACTAAGCACAATAAGATTAACAGTAATTTCATTTATGATGAATGTGCTAACTCTATTTTTTTTAGTTTATTACTTCTTAAGATTACCCAGTTCGTATCTTCATTTATTCATATCCTTCTAAACCATTTTCAAGAATTTTATGTATATGAAACCCAAGTTTATATCTTTTTTGCCTCAAGGAGTATGTGGTAGAATTATTTAATATATACCACAACATGCCTAAATATGTAGAACATGGTTTTCATTAGTATTATTCCCCTTTATTTGGTTTATTATTCTCATATTTTTTCCCTTTCATTTTCTCTTCAATGATTTATATTTAAGCATGCATATTCTTGTATAATTTCATAAGAAAATAAATATCAATTATCCTCAATTTTTTTCTTTTCTAACATAAAGAATATTTTCTTTTAATCAAGATGCATTAATCTTAAGAAAATGAGAAGATAAACATGATTTTAGGAGCTCAAATATTACATTTGCGCTCTTGTACATACTATATACTAGCTTAGTTATGATTTCTTTTCTTCTTAAATGTGTTTGTTAACTATAAATGATGATCAATATTTGTATATCACAGGATGCAACACAAATTAATTTATGGGAGAAGTTGAACAAGGAGGCGAGACATTTGATTGAACATAATAAACAAAAGGATATTATCGAGCTACTTGAGTATATCAATACCTTGTGCCAGCTTGGGATTTCATATCATTTTGAGAGTGAGATAAAAAATGTGCTTACTCTCATAGCTTCATCAATGGAAAGCTTAAGTAATATATTAAAAATAGTCTTCATGGCTCAGCCTTACTCTTTAGGCTTCTCAGAGAATATGGCATTAAGGCCCTAAATACAAGGCAAGTATATCCTTCGATAAAATTGCATATAAATATTACTTTTAGAAGTTGAACTTTATCTTCTTGAGTTAAAGGTACATTAGTTTTAATGATGAAACATTCTTTTTCATGTCACTTTAATAAAGCAACAATATTAATATTGTGCATTTTATTTTCTGTCATTGTTATAATCATTAACATTTGAACTTATGTGCAACTAATAGTTATTCGATGTTGTAGAGAAGATTTTCTGGTTAGGAGTTTCAAAAATGAGAATGGGAGCTTCAAAGTTCATATTGTGAATGATGTAAAGGGAATGCTAAGTTTGTATGAGGCTTCATATCTTAGTGTTGAAGGCGAGGATGATTTTGATGAGGCAATGGAATTCACAACTAAACATTTAAGTAATTAACTTAAGGAACCTTTGCTTATTCATCCCTCATTAGTGAAACAAATAAGTCATGCCATAGAGCTTCCTTTGCATTGGAGATCGCCAAGGCTACACACCAGGTGGTTCATTGATGCTTATGAGAGGCAAGAGAATATGAATCCTAGCTTGCTTGAGTTTGCTAAACTAGATTTCAATATGGTGCAAAGCATCTGCAAGAAGGAAGTTAAGGAGATGTCTAGGTATGAAATTTGAAGAAGTCATTCATACTATATATATATATATAATAACCTTTCTAATGGAACTTTTTTTGTATGTTAGTTGGAGGAGGAGTATTGGTCTTGCTGGCGATGAGTTTAGTTTTGCAAGGGATAGATTGATGGAGAACTATTTTTGGATTATGGGATGTACTTTTGAGCCACATTTTTGGAGATGCAGGAAGGAGATTACCAAATTTGCTTCTTTAATTTCAACAATTGATGATATTTATGATATCTATGGTTCAGTAGAAGAACTTATACTCTTTACAAATGCCATTGATGAGTAAGGAATCTATACATTAGAATAATTTATACAGCCCTTTCTTTTTTAATTATAAAAAATATAAAATTTTAGTACAATAAATAAGTATTTTTTTTTTTTTGGCAAAAGGAGCTTATGTGAAAAGGCATCACATATTATATTTTCTATTTCAATCACATTTTATCAATTATAATGAATCCTTATATATAGTACAAATGCCATCAATAATAATATAAGTTAATTTTATTTAACGATTCATAGCTTGTATATCTCAGATGGAAAATCACAGAGATCCAGTCACTTCCAAATTGTATGAAGACAACTTTGCTGGTACTTATCAATACAATGAATGATATAGCGTGTGCATTTTTAAAAGAAAAAGGATTAGACATTCTTCCACAACTAAAACGAGCAGTAAGCAGTCCTTGCATCACATGCTATTTTACAAATATTTGTAGATTATTTGTAATTCAATATTCTCTATACTTATTGATGTAGTGGGGAGATCTATGCAAAGCATATTTAGTTGAGGCAATATGGTATAATACAAGATACACTCCCACCCTAAACGAGTACATGGAAAATGCATGGCTTTCAGCTGCTGTTCCTTTGGTGCTAACTGCTGCATATTTATTAAGTGAAGACTTAACCAAAAATGCATGGCTTTCAGCTGCTAAATAGTCTTCAGTTCTACTTTGATGTTACTCGTTACTCATCTATGGTTACTCGTTTATACGATGACTTGGAAACATCTACGGTATGTCAAAATATGTTACTCATCTATATATTCATAACATGCATCATTAGCAAACATATAATCATTATATCATTTTAGTTTTTGTCTTTTTGATATAGGATGAGCTTCAAAGGGGTGACGTACCAAAATCAATTCAATGTTACATGAATGAGACAAATGTTTCAGAATCTGTTGCACGGGACCATATAAGACAATTAATCAAAAAATATTGGAAATTATTGAATGGTGAATATTTTTCTAATTTCAACTTGGCAGAGTCTTTCAAACGATATGCACTTAACTTACCTCGAATGGCACAATGCATATATCAATATGGAGATGGGTATGGAAAGCCTGATCGTGAAACTAGGGATAGAATCATCTCTTCACTAATTAAGCCCATTCCAGTATAAATTAGGTGTTCTACTATGCTTTCCTGAATTTCGTTTTGATATGAATTGTTGAAGCTTCCTGAATGTTATTTATCACAAACATTCATGTGATGATATGTTGTTGTTTCTTTTATTTCATAATTGGCTTGCTCATTGGAAAAAAAATATTAGCTCTAGAGTAAAACAAGTTGAAGACAATTAAGGTTGTTTGAACATGTTAGAATCTATTTGTTGTTCTCCACATGGCAATGCAATGCTATTAAAATTGCAAGAAAAGAATTTCCTCTAATTTTCTTAACTAATTACTTACAATTTCTTTTTTTTTTTTTGTTTTTGGAAATAATAATTTTTTTTTTCGTCCAAAAAGGGGTTACAATGCAAAGTTGAAAGGGATCACATATTCACAAAATGCTCAAAGAGTTGCAAATAAAAAGAAAATAAAAACTAATGAGTTAAAGATCCCATACTAATTACAAGAAATAAAGTGAAAATGTAGGCTAAACCCTATAACACAAACATTCCATTAGTAGCATAAGCAAACCAAAAGCTAGAGAAATCAGGAAGGCTAAAGGCACTTCCTCTTAAGAAGACCCTCATGATCACCAGCCGATGAACATATACAATACCACAAGGAAATCTAGAAGTTAAATAAGTTGGTAGAGATATATATAATAAAGGCAATAGCAACCACCCAACCACCAAAAGAAGAAGATGCATAAATGAAAATGGCATTAACATCCATAAGAGGCACCAACCCACTAGAAAAAATAACACAAAAGGACAACAATATATGTTACAATCAACATAATGTAGGAAAGAGAAATTGACATATCAAGGGAAAAGACACAGAAAAGAAGCTTAGGTACAATTAAATCCATGCAAAGGGATTGTAGAGCATTGAGCTGCTTGGTGCAAAAAATGATCCATGAAAACTAAAATTTTATCAAAATTTTGACAAACAACAACTTATATCCCTTTTTAGCATTTTAATGCTTATTATTATTATTATTATTATTATTATTATTATTATTATTATTATTATTATTATTTATGGATTTATTAATATATCAATGATATTTAATACTTTAATAATTATTAATGACATATAAATCATAAAGATTGAAAAAGAAATTAAGAATGTGCAATTATTGAAGTAGAAGATGTGATAATAGTAATTACAGAGCTCTTGTGTTCACTTAATATATATAGAGGAATTTAAACCTAATGCAGTTACTCACCCTGAAATCTTTAACTATTTTGATCACCCTCAATAAATACAATTGTCAAAATTCTAAAAAAAATTTATTTTTTTCTATTTTACGCATAAAATTATGCATTTCATAATCTTATTTTGCCCACCCTCGAAAGAGAGGTTGGTTCCACCCCCGGGTTCAACCATCCATAAGTTGAACAACTTCTAATCAAATCAATACCATTGCTAGGTTGTGGTGAAGAGTAATGATGATTTCAAAGCATTTAATCATATTAAAATGAATATCAAATGAATAAAATATTGTTTAATTACAGCCATGTTTTATAATACATTCAATGTTATGATTGATAATGCTTTATAGTCATTAATTTTTTTTAATAAAATTGAATAGAATGTTAAATAATATGGGACATCACATATATATCTTTTACAATAAGATAAAATTTTGTTAAATATATCATTCTTTAATGATAAAAAATTTAAAAAGAATCACATTGATTTAAACATACCACACATAGAAGATACTCAATATTTATCTTATGAAAGGGTAAAATAACTCAATCTGATAAAAATTTGTATTTATTATTTTTTGGGCATATTGCCTAAACCTCCCATGCATCATAAATAATTCAGTAAAAATCTCCATAGCTTACCGACCCTGATTTTTTTTTCCTTAGAAGAATAAACATTTTAACTATTTTACCGACATTTAATAAATGCAGTTACCCAAATTCTAAAAAAAAAAATCATTATTCTATTTCGTATATAAAATTATGTATTTCACAATCCTATTTTACTCACCCTTAAAAAAGAGATTGGCTCCACCCATGATCTCTAACACCTATTGTTGGATGGATAAAAATTGTTACTCTTATAAGTCATCCTACTTTCTTCTTTTACCAAAATTCTTGTTCATGATTATTTACTTTTTTTAACTTTTTAATTTTTTTAATTTTTATTTTTTTTTTAAATTTTTATTTTTTATTTTTAATTTTTTTATTGTTCATGATTATATTTATACCCAATACCCCATTGAACGCATTGTTCAATTTACCATTTGGCCTTACAAAGCCTAAGCCAAACATGAGATTCACTACCAAAAAATGAATGTTTTCGCAGCATTTTATACTAGCAATTTTATAACTGCTGCTGTAGATAGACATAAACAGCGGTTTTAACTGCATTTAAATTCACCTTAAAAAAGTTAAATTTTTATAGTATTTTGTGCCAGCGATCCTCCGACTCTTACCCTCTCTTCCGCTCGACCCCTCTCCATTCGACTTCGTCGCCTTCGTGTGATAGACAGAGTTTTGAACGAATAGCCAAAAAGCTTCTTTGCCTCCTTCGAAGACGTGCCTTCCTGTCGGATACGAAATACACCCTCCTCAAGCCTTAGCCGAACTCCTTCCTCGCCATTTTTTGTTCGAGCGGCAGCAGCGACGACAACAAGAGCTAACTCGCCGCGAAGGTAGCCATTCTTCCTTCCTTCCGCGCGCTTCTTCGGTTAAATCCTGTAAATCTACTTGTCCACAGAGAGGAAGAAAGGGAGAGGCCGACGCTGCCAGTGGAGGTTGTTCCGATTTCTAGTAAGTTTGGTTTCTAGGGTTTAGTAGGCTTAATTGGGGGAAGTGATTAATCCATCGATAGATTATAATTGAAGTTTGAGATTAAAGGGGAGCAGATTTCTTTTATTGAGGTTGATCATTTTGTTGGCTTTTTTATTTGGCTGCAGAGAAGAAGTTGTAATCAGTTCAAAAGCACTGCTAAAGCTATCCTACAGCAGCACTTATAAAACCGATGCTAAAGCCTTTCCAGCGAACGCAAATACAGCGGATTTGGACCAATATAAGAATTCCAGGCCCTCCACTGAATCTTTTAATTATCTTGTGAGGAACACCAAAAGAATCCATTGATAATTCCATCCAATCTATTACAAACATCCAAAAAGAAGTTAATAGTTTAGAAAGATAAATAAGCATACAACAAATAACACTTTTAATTAACATAAACCTGCCACCCATAATTATTCCTATACTTGATTCCATGCAAGAATCATTCAAAAATACAAATATGTTCCTTATTTCCTTCTCAAATGACAAATCATGGGACAAAGGCTCATCACCTGTCTGCCTCTAAAAAGATTACATATTTTAAAAATGATGATTTTGTTTTTACTAAGGCTTTCTTTCAGACGGCTTTAAAGCAGCTTTTTAATGCAAAAAATATAATTTTTGTATTAGAAAGCTACTTTAAGAAGCAGTAAGAAAGCCGCCCGAAACGAAACCTAAGGTTTCATTTGGGATAACTTACTTACACTTTTTAAAACATATTTCTAATATAAAAATTTTATGAAAGCCACAAAAAAAGAAGTGACTTAATGTTGTCCCAAGCGGAGCCTAAATCAGATCATTAATTTTGATGAGCTTTATGGATAAGGTTATAGTGAATTGATCGCCGATTTTTATGGGTTGTTTCTAATTCCCTTCATGTTTGGATTTTTAATTGAATCAAAGCTATTTAAAGATCAGCTCATGATTGGTAGAAGGAGAGAGCATTATGATCTTAGCATCATATAAAAATCTCTCACACATAATAAGTTGATCATTGGTCATAAAAGACGTGATATTTTTAATGTGGAAAATTGAAAAAAGGTCTTGGCTTATTGGCTTAATTTAAATAATTATATTAGTGTGAGTCACATACATATAATTAACCCTAAATCCTATGCTTTTTAAGAGGGGTATTTGGATAAATTTGACCATAATCCAAAGCACTCCATTGTATAGTTCGTACTAATCATTCTTTGGACCATGAAATGTTGATTCAACAATATAGGTGCTTTAATGATATTGGAATTGAATGATCTTGGGCTCGTTGGATTCGTCTAGTCAAGCTGCTCAATTTGACTATAAGCATTTCAAATTTGGAGAACATTTGGTCATTCAATTAATCTATAGAGTTTTTCAAAATGCTTCAAGTGATTCATTTGATCTCATTTAGGCTCGAATTAGAGAACTTCTGGCATCATTGGGTTCAACTTCTCTGGACGTTCAGTTCTTCAAGTTTTTGAAATTGAAGTTCATATATGATCTTGAATTTAACTCCAAAAATTTTCAATTTAAATTATACTTCAATATTCATGCCCATTTTGTACCTTTTTTTAATGTATATGTTAATTACGTAGTCAAATCTTATCCTTAATTAGAACAAGTATAATTTATGTTGATTACGTGTAGAGAGAAAATTAGCAAAATTTTTAAAAAATTTAATAAGCGGCCGGCCGATTAGATAAAATTTGAAGCTATGGTTACGTAAATTAATATTATAACGAACATTTCCGTAAGAAAATCTTATATTAATGAGTCCAGTTTATAGACCTTAACATGAGAAAAATCAGGACTGATAAGCACTTCTGCATAAACATTTCTGTAAGAAATTCATTACGGTAATAACGTCATAGTAGATTTTGATAAGTGATTACTTCTTCTATTTTAGCCTTAAGGAAATAGCTGCTATAGAAAGCTCAGATAATAAATTCCTTCTTCTTCCTTACAAGCTTTCTCTGCAACCATGGAAGGAGACCTTCAATCCTCACCTCCTTCACGAAGAAGTGCAACTTACCAGCCAAGCTTATGGGATGACATCTACATTCAATCGCTACCTGATAGCTCTCTGGTAATGATTATTGAAATTTATTGGTTAAAATATTTTTTTTCTTAAAGTTCTTTCTAAAAAATTTTTGTGATGGAAAGCTATTTTCTGCAGCCTAATAGCGAAGTCGTTTTCTCTACAACAACTTCATAACTATCTTTATAAAACTCTACAGTTGTCCCAAACAAACTCTAAGTTGATTGCATTATTTCATCTTGATCAACCTCATTGTTATGACATACTTTAGTTAAGCTAGTGTCTAGAAATAAAAAGAGCAAAAAATGAGATTGATTAGGGTTAGGGATGCATCATAAATAAAGCCTTCTAGCTAAATTTTTTTTCTTTGTTGTTTTTGAAGTTTATTAAGAAATTTACATTCATATTTGAAGATATTAAATACATTACTTATAATATATTTTTTGAGAATAAGATATTGTTCTTTTATATTCATCTTTCAAGCGGATAGATTCAACAATATTAAGTTCTGCCATTGGTCTCTCACTCTAATAAATTGTGAAGATTCTCCATCATGTTGGCATCATTAGTAAAAAATTGCCTCTACTCCTCTATAACCTTATGCTCATCTCAAATCCATTCATATATAGGGCATCTTTCTTTATCTTACTTTATATCACCTTCTAGTTCAAGGGTTGGTTTACCTTATACTTCATCTATGTTTATAAGTTCCTTAATGCTTCTTACTTTTCTTTGTATATATTATTGTTGTTCGCATTCTTCATTTTTTGTGACGTGCCCTTCACCACAACTTTAATTATCTGGCTACATCTCCACTTATACGTATTGCATACTATGATGTTTATTTGATTGGCGATCCTTCCTAATACAAATCAAACATCATGATTTGTTTCTTATTAGGCGCCACATTAATTCTTTTATGCAAGTTTTACTTGTTTTCTTACCTATGATCAAAATATTACCCTTGTAGTCACATTAAGTAGTTACTTTGGTTTTGATGACTAGTTAATAATATGTATGTTTCTCATTATGTTCCCTCTTTTGTTCGTTGTGATAATCAAATCATTATTGATACTTGTTCTAATTATGTTTACATGAATGAACTAAGCACAATAAGATGAAGTATAGCTTCATTTATGATGAATGTGCTAACTCTATTGTTTTAGTTTATTGCTTTTTAAGAGTACCCAATTGGCATCTTCATTTATTCCTATCCTTCCAAACCATTTTCAAGAATTTAATATATATATATATATATATATATATATATATATATATATATATATATATATATATATATATATATATATATATATATATGAAACTCAAGTTTACATCTTGTTTTTGTACGAAGAGTTTGTGGGAGAATTGATTAATATATATCACAACATGCCTAAATATGTAGAACATGGTTTTTTATTAGTATTATTCTCCTTTATTGGGTTTATTATTCTCATATTTTTTCCTTTCATTTTCTCCTCAATGATTTATATTTAAGCATGCATATTCTTGTATAATTGCATAAGAAAATAAATATAAATTATCCTCAATTTTTTCTTTTTTAACATAAAGAATATATATTTTTTTAATAAAGAAGCGTTAATCTTAAGAAAATGTGAAGATAAACATGATTTTAAGAGCCTAAATATTACATTTATGCACTTGTACATATTATATACTAGCTTAGTTAGGATTTCTATTCTTCTTAAAAGAGTTTGTTAACAATAAATGATGATCAATTTTTATATATCACAGGACGCAACACAAGTTAATTTATGAGAGAAGTTGAATGAGGAGGTGAGACATTTGATTGATCATACTAAACAAAAGGATATTATAGAGCTACTTGAGTATGTCAATACCTTGTGCCAACTTGGGATTTCATATCATTTTGAGAGTGAGATAAAAAATGTGCTTACTTTTATAGCTTCATCAATGGAAAGTTTAAGCAATATATTAAAAAATAGTCTTCATGGCTCAGCCTTACTCTTTAGACTTCTCAGAGAATATGGCATTAAGGCCCTAAATACAAGATAAGTATATCCTTTGATCAAATTACATGTAAATATTTCTTTAAAGGGTCAAACTTTATATTCTTCAGTTAAATGTATATTAGTTTTAATGACGAAACATTCTTTTTATGGCACTTTAATAAAACAACAATATTAATATTGTGCATTTTATTTTCTATCATTGTTATGTGCAACTAATATTTATTCAATGTTGTAGAGAAGATTTCCTGGTTAGGAGCTTCAAAAATGAGAATGGGAGCTTCAAAGTTCATATTGTGAATGATGTAAAGGGAATGCTAAGTCTGTACGAGGCTTCTTATCTTAGTGTTGAAGGCGAGGATGATCTAGATGAAGCAATGGAATTCACAACTAAACATTTAAGTAATTATCTGAAGGAACCATTGCTTATTCATCCCTCATTAGTGGAACAAATAAGTCATGCTTTAGAGCTCCCTTTGCATTGGAGAATACCAAGGCTACACACCAGGTGGTTCATTGATGCTTATGAGAAGCAAGAGAACATGAATCATAGCTTGCTTGAGTTTGCTAAACTAGATTTCAACATGGTGCAAGGCATATGCAAGAAGGAAGTTAAGGAGATGTCTAGGTATGTAATTCAAGAAGTCATTCATTCTTTAAATATATATAATAATAATAATAATAATAATAATAATAATAATAATAATAAACTTTCTAATGGAAATTTTTATGCATGTTAGTTGGTGGAGGAGTATTGGTCTTGATGGTGATGAGTTTAGTTTTGCAAGAGATAGATTGATGGAGAACTATTTTTGGGCAATGGGATGTGCTTTTGAGCCACATTTTTGGAGATGTTGGAAGGAGATTACCAAGTTAGCTTCTTTAATTACAACAATTGATGATATTTATGATATCTATGGTTCAGTAGAAGAACTTATGATCTTTACAAATGCCGTTGATGAGTAAGGAATCTATACATTAGAAACGTTTGTAGAGCCCTTACTTTTTATTTGTAAAAAATATAAAATTCAAGTACAATAAATAAATATATTTTTAAAAGAGAGGTTATGTAAAAAGACATCACATATTCTGTTCTTTATATCAATCACATTTTATTAATTATAATGAGTTCTTATGTTAGAAATGCCATCAATAATAACAAGAATTAATTTTATTTAATGATTCATAACTTATACATCTCAGATGGAAAATCGCTGAGATCCAGTCACTTCCAAATTGTATGAAGATAGCTTTGCTAGTACTTATCAATACAATGAATGATACAGCATGTGCATTTTCAAAAGAAAAAGGATTAGACATTCTTCCACAACTAAAACGAGCGGTGAGCAGTCCATACATAAAATGCTACTTTAATTATATTTGAAGAATATTTGTATAGCAATATTCTTTATGCATATTGATGTAGTGGGGAGATCAATGCAAAGCATATTTAGTGGAGGCAATATGGTATAATACAAGATACATTCCCACCTTAAACGAGTACATGGAAAATGCATGGCTGTCAGTTGCTATTGCTTTGGTGATAAATGCTGCATATTTATTAAGTGAAGACTTAACCAAAGAAGCTCTAAATAGTCTTGAGTTCTACTTTGATGTTACTCGTTACTCATCTATGGTTACTCGTCTATACGATGACTTGGGAACATCTACGGTATGTCAAAATATGTCTCATCTATATATATATTCACAACATGCATGCATCATTATCAGACATATAATCAATAAGATAAATTATTTTAGTTTTTGGCATTTTGATATATAGGATGAGCTTCAAAGGGGTGACGTACCAAAATCAATTCAATGTTACATGAATGAGACAAATGTTTCTGAATTTGTTGCACGGGACCATATAAGACAATTGATCAAAAAATATTTGAAATTATTTAATGGTGAATATTTTTCTAATTTCAACTTGGAGGAGTCTTTCAAACGATATGCGCTAAACTTACCTCGAATGGCACAATGCATATATCAATATGGAGATGGGTATGGAAAGCCAGATCGGGAAACTAGGGATAGAATAATCTCTTCACTAGTTAAGCCCATTCCTCTATGAATTAGGTGTTCTACTATGCTCTCCTGAATTTTGTATTTGATATGAATTGTTGAAGCTTCCTGATGTTTTTTACCACAAACATTCTTGTGATGGTATGTTATTGTTTCTTTTATTTCATAAATTGGCTTGCTCATTGGGAAAAAAAAAATATTAGCTCTAGAGTTAAACAAGTTGAAGACAATTAAGGTTGTTTGAACATGTTAGAATCTATTTGTTGTTCTCCACATGGCAATGCAATGCTATTAAAATTGTAAAAAAAAATAATTTTCTCTAATTTTCTCAACTAATTACTTAGGGTTTCTTCTATTGTTTTTGGAAACAATTATTTTATTTCATCCTAAAAAGGGTTTACAATGTGAAGTCCTGAAAGGAATTACATACTCACAAAATGCTAAAAAAGTTACAATTATAAAAGAAAATAAAAATCTAATGAGTTGAAGATCCTATACTAATTACAAGAAGTAAAATGACCCATGAAAACTATAATTTTATCGAATTTTGACAAAAATAACTTATATCCCTTTTTAGAAGTTTAATGCTTATTATTATTATTTATGGCTTTATTAATATATCAATAATACTTAATACTTTAATAATTATTACATGACATATAAATCATAAAGATTGAAAAAGAAAGGATGTGCAATTATTGAAGTTGAAGATGCAATAATAGTAATTACAGAGCTCTTGTGATCACTTAATATAAATAGAAGAATTTAAACCTAATGTAGTTGCCCACCCTGAAATCTTTAACTATTTTGATCACCCTCAATAAATACAGTTGTTCAAATTCTAAGAAAAAAAAATATTTTTTCCTATTTTATACAAAAAGTTATGCAATTCACAATCTTATTTTGCCCACCCTCGAAAGAGAACCTGATTCCACCTCGAGTTCAACCATTCGTACGTAAGTTGAACAACTTCAAATCAACTCATTCCCATTGCGAGGTTTTGGTGAAGAGTAATGGTGAGTTCAAAGCAATTAATCATATTAAAATGAATATCAAAAGAATAAAATATTGTTTAATTACAACTAGGTCTATAATACACTCAATGTTATGATTGATAATGCTTTATAGACATTATATATATATATATATATAGTAATAAGTTAACATCACGTTGAATATGAAGCGGTGTATTTTAAGTGGACTAATATCTTGCCATTATCATTTTTGAAATTTGATGGATAAAATTTAGCTAAACATGTCATTCTTTAATCATAAAATTTTAAAAAGAATCACATTGATTTTAACACACCACACAAAGATGATATCCAATTTTTGTCTTATGAAAGGGTAAAATAACTCAACCTGATAAAAAATTGTTTTTATTATTTTTGGGCATTGACTCCAATCATGATAAAAAAGATCATCCAATTCTTTCAATATAAAGATGATATTTCAAGAAAATCTTAGCGATAACAATGATACTTTCAATCAATTACAAGGTTTATACAGTTCATATCTGGACTTGTACTCCTTGGGCAGTCTTAATCTTAACCTCTAAAAGGCAGTAATGGTTTAAAGATAAACCATTATTTACCTTTGATTCGGGATACAATCGGCATTCTCCCCCTCCTAATCAAGGAAAAATTGATCCTAGGGGGATTCGATTCAACCTCTTTCACACAGGTTAACGTCACCGAGCAAGGCTCTGACATACAACCTCGAATAGGTTATACATCATTAATGGATTCTCTCAACCTCTTCCACATAAGTTAACATCATCGAGTAAAGACTTTTACATACAACCTCGGATAGGTCTTACTATTGGTGGAATTTTGAAAGCAGGTTTTGAAAAGTTTGGTTTTCTTTGGAAATTTTGAAATTAAAGTTAAATTCTAATTCTAAAATCAAATTATCCCATAAGAAAATGTATATCACCTCGAAAAGTGGTAATTAAATTTTAGGGTGGGATTCAGATTTAGAATCATGAATCTCATATTGAATATTATGACTGGATGCTAAAGAGAATTCGTATGGCCCGAAAGGGCCAAGATGAAGTTCAACTAAGGCTACAATAGTCAAGAAGGTTGATCATTAAATTCATATCCAAGCTCTATTAAAGAAAGATATATCTCCCCAAAGGGAGAAAATATTGTTCGATGCTAATTCTTCTGATATGATGTTAACGATCACTAATTAATTTTCCCAAAGAAATCCAATTAAAATTTGAAAATCAGGTGTGTGTGGTTCTAAATCTCCTGCGAGCGTAAGCCATCATAGTTAATTACATCGTAGGGAGACAGATTCTCATAAGAAAACTCTCGATTAAAATAGTGGTGAAATTTTGTTAAAGATTTTATAGGAGTGATATCAAAAGAGGGTGAATTTTAGAATCTCAAAAGGGAATGGATCGAGGTTGAGAAGTCATTAACTGAATTAAGGGAAGAATAGTAAGGGACACTTTGAGAGTCCAGAATCATTTAGAGCATCTCAACTTAATCTAAGTATTGGGCTTTATGTTTTTGATTGAAAGATGATTTAATTAAAGTTGAACATTTTATTAGAAATTTGGGATTAATATTCCCGGAGGCTGGGATCTTATAATCAAAGATCTGCCCCGAATTCTAAATCTAAATTTGGACACTAGGACCACAGTCGTCCGAACCTAACTAATACAGTGCAGAACCTGGGATTACTCCGGCTTGGATTGGAGAGCCAGCTAATGTTAAGAGAGTTGCTATTTGCATGTTTTACATTATTGCAACTTGTATAGTTTTGATGATTCCAAATACTATTGTTTTAAGTTTTGTTATCCCCTAACATTTTTTGGAAGATTTATTTTTGCTCTTGTGTGGACTAACATTTCAGAAAAATCGAACTCCAGACTAATCAAGACTTCAATTCAAATTCAGCATGAGATATTTTGTAAATTGAAGCTTGTACTTATCTTTGTATTGAGTTTGAGAGGGAGTGATTGTAATTGTGTAAAAAAGCACACACACACACACACACTTGGGGAAAAAGAAATTATACTGATCGTATAGGACGAACTCAGTTCGTACGGGACTTGGATCACAGTCGTCCGCACCTGTGCAAGCATAATTATAATTGATTTTCTTTTTTTATTTAGCCCCTTTTTTTACTATCCTGCATGAGCGTGGCCATCTATAGAAAACTTAATTAACATCTAGATCATTCATATCTTAGGGGTAATCCAGTTGCCAAACACATCAATCATCCACAAAGTGTAGTAAAAAGTAAGTAGACGCAACAAGACAATTTCATCCACAACATGCAGTAAAATTACAAAAAATCTGGCACACAGTAGAATAGTAAATACCGGCCTAAACTAGATCTAGAGTTTATTGTCCTAGCAAACCATCTAAAATGTGTGTAGAAGGTCGTGTGGCTCGGGTAGGTCCTAAGTAGGGTAGTTAGTTAAAGTTATCAAAAATTTTGAATTTGTTAAGGCTTAAGGGGAGGCTTATGTTAGAATTTAAATATTAATATATTAAAAATTTATTTAAATATATTTTAAAGGTTAAATAATTACTACATTATATTTGTTTGACACCGAGGCCGTGAAGTTTATTTCACCTTCATTGGGGCTAAGCTAATAGCCTCGTAAGCCTAGGTTACCTAGTAGTAATCATGGTTGATTAAATTAATTTATTTAGTTGAAATTAAAGGATAAATTAATATAAAAAATATTTGGTTAAGCATTTTATTAATAAAACTAGAAAATTCTGGAATTTTAAAGAATTAATGGATTTTAGAAATTATCTAAATATGTTAATTAAGGGGTTAAAAGTTGACTTTAAAAATTAAAGTGAATTCCAAAAGTTTCAAATTTTTAATAAATACTAGACCTTATTATGAGTTGTTAGACTATTAACAATCTTAATTTGGAGTTTTTTATGGAATGTTATGTTTTTTAGAAGTTTTAACCTAATTTTAACCCAATGTTGACTAAATTGTTGACTTTTTGACTTTGATCGGATTTTGGGGGTTTGATATTTTTAGAAAATACTAGATTTTAATTAGAGTAATTAGCTTTTGAGTTTGGTTATTTGAAATTTTTTTACAATTATTTATGAAGTTTGAAATTTTTGTAATTTATTGGAATTATTTAAGTGTTATAATTAAGGGCCCTTTTAATGATTTGAACCCAAATAAGTCCTAACTTCTTGAAATCAAATTCAAAGATTAGAAATGATCTAAGTAGAGATCAACAAGTGTTTAAAGAACTTTTGGGATTTATAATTTTTTTAATTAATTAAAACTTGATTAAACATTGATTTTCACTTAAAATTAAATTAAGATTGAATTTGATGTCAAATTAAGGAGATTGAAATTTTCTTTGATTTAGGACTGAGTTATAGTCAATTAGAGGTATTTTATGCATTTTTTGGAATTAATCTTGATTTATAGTGAATTTGTGAATTTTTTAAGTCCTCAAAGGGGCTCAAATTTGATATGTTAAATTTTCTAACATAATGAGCTCCAAATTCAATCAAATTTAAACCTACATATGGTTCAAAATGTCACTAGGTTTACTGTATTCAATTTTCACCCCAATTGGGTGCGTGTACAACTCCCTAAATTTTTTTAAATTTTTTAGACATTTTCCTAATTATTTTCCCTAGGTGTCACTCCTATTCAAATGGCATGAATCTTGGTGTGGTAAACCCTGGTACACATGCATTCATATCACAGAAATTTCAAAGTTTTGGGTCCAAAATGGACCCTTCACCTTAAAAATTTACATCACACAAAATTACAGAGCATCTGACCCTAGAAAAATTAAAACATATGCGTAAGATACTCGATAACATTCTATCAAAAATTGGGATCAATTTGATCCCTGGTTTGCAAGAAAATTATAAGAAACTAAATTCAAACAAACTCAATTTTATCATAATCCAGAGCTCAAAACACATTAAAATTAATTTTAATAAATACTAAATTAAATTATCTTTCGAACGAGCCTATGAACGTCTAATTTGGTGGAGCATTCAAATTTCTGTGAATTTTGGAAGATTTAGGCATTTTTTTTTAATTTTTTAACCCACTTTTAGTCATATAAGCCACCGACACCAATCATTGGCAATGATTGGCGCAGAAATGGCGGCTGCGAATGGTGGCGTGACATGTGGCACGGTGGGACTCACCACTTAAATGAGTCAGCGAGCGATCGCGACCTCTAATCTGGTTGTGGAATGAACCGACGACCGTGATCACGCCACATAGGCGCGTGCTGTCGGGATCGACATGCGCTCGAATCCGGCTAAAGGTGGCATGCGGTTCGGTTGATCCTGCGCCGTCCGATCCTGATGAAGAGAGGATCGGACGGCTGTAATTGATCAGCAATTTTAGTTCAAAAATGAACTAAACCTTCAAATGGACATATCTCCCAAAATATTCAATGAAATTTGAAACGTAGCTTGGGGGCAACATAATCTTGCAATGCCTGGAGTTTGGAGGCTCCATGCATTGCAAAATTTCTACAGTTTCAAATTAAAATTTAAATTTAAAATGAGCATAACTTACAATCCAACCATCAGAATTTTTGCACTCTTGGGCTCGTTGGAAAGCTTCCATAATTCTTGACAACTTTTATGAATACATCAAGAGCTAGGATCTAGGTGGATCGAAAGTTGTAATTGAAATTCATCTTTCTCTCTCTAGAATGCTCTCTCCTCACTAAAATAGTGATTTGAGGCTTAGAAATGGCTGGGAAAAGCTTAGGAAGGCCTTGGGGTGTGCTGGAATGTGTGGGAGGAGCTTTTGGAAGGTTGGGGACTGTTGGAGTTTGGGACTTACGAGAACAATGAGCATGAATGAGGATTAGGGTAAGTTCTCCTACCTTAAGCTCTTGTTTTTTAATTGGATGGCTAGGATTCAATTAGGACGGGCTTAGATAGGTGACATGTGTCCCATGAGTAGCCCAAAACCAGGAGAAAGGACTGTGGTTGAAAGTAACCTCTCTTGGTCAATGGGAAAGGGGACCACATCTTTTCCCCTATTTGGCTAAACCCAAGCCAAGCCTTATTTAAAGGGGTGGTTTAAGCTCTATTAAGGGAGGGAAAATGTCACATCACAACAGGTTTAAACAAGTTTTGGAATGAGGATTAGATTGCCAAGGTGGCATGGCCATCTTAGCTCAAATGGGAGCTTGTTTGACCATTTGATTGGTCAAACCAGTCAATGGAAATGAGGTGGCATCCAAGGGAGTGCATTTGGGTGGTTGCATGTATGGCCAAGAGTTTGAGGTCAAGGATTTGAAGTTTTTAGCAAATACATGTAATTGGAAGGGATTTTATTGACCAATTCAACCCAAGAGGAGGATTGACTTGAAAGTCTTTGGACATGTGAAGGGTGTCCAATTAAATAATTTTAAAGGGTTGATTTGATTTAAATGGGTTGAATGATTAAATTTGACAAGTGTGTAGGTTAAGTGTTGATTTGATCAACCATGGTTGACTTGGTTAACCTGGTCAAACCATGAGTTAAGTTTGGGTCGAACAAGTTCAATGAGTGTTTTGAGATCAATGGAAGTGATCCCATTCATTGGGTAGGTTATTTGGGTTGAAAATGGATGTTTAAATCCATTGAGGACATTTTGGTCAACCATGACTGACTTGGTCAACCAAGTTGACATAGTACCAAGGGTTAGATCCATTGAAATCAATTTGGTCACATGAACTTAAAGGATAGGGTGTCAAAGTCTAGAAAGGTCATTTGGGTCAAAATGACCATTTTGACCCTTAAGGGCCCTTTAAGTCAAACTGGGTTGACATGGTCAACTAAGTTGACCCAAGGTTGGAAATTGGGTCCAATAGGTCCCAAATATTGTTTGGAAATGGTTGGAGAAGATTTCAAAGATTGATGGGTTAAGTCAAGTTGAGTTTAGGCCAAAAGTCCAAAAACCCCCTTTTAAGGGCATTTTGGTCATTTTGTCTCAAGTCAATTCTGGATCAAAATGAATTAAAAAAAAGGTAGATTAATGCTTAACAAGTCAATACTAAGGTCTTGGAATGCATCAAAGGGTTTGGAGAGAGCTCCAAGGTCAAATCCCACTAAGTGATAGGTCTACTGGCAGGGGTCGTAAATATTTGAAGGTTTTGCAATCTTTGAAACTGGATGTAGTTTATGGGGTTAGAGTCCTCCAAATGAGCTCAAATTTGAAGGGTTGACACTAGAGAAATGTCACATCAAAATGGAATTGACATACCCTAAATCAGATGCCAATTGACTGGGTTTCAAGGTGATGGAAGAATCATCTAGAAAGGGCTTCAGGACCTAAGTCCTTAAACCAAAGATTTTGAGTTTGGATTGAATTAAGATCTAGATTGATCCTAAGGTCTGGGGACTAGGAAGATCCTAGGATCTAGAGTCCAAGAAAACCTAAGGTCCAGAGGATCTTGGGATCTAGAGCTCAGAAAGGGGTCAAAGGTGACCTCATACAAAAATGAGGTCAACACTTACAACCTTGGTGGATTTGATTCAACCTCTTTAACATATGTTAACATCATCGAGTAGGGCTGACATACAACCTCAGATAGATCTTACCTCATTGATGGATTCTCTCGACCTCTTCCATATAGGTTAACATCATCGAGCAATGCTCTAGCATACAACCTCATATAGGTCTTACATTTTTAGTGAATTCTCTTGATCTCTTCCACACAGGTTAACATCATTGAGCAGGGCTCTGACATACAACCTCAGATAGGTCATACATCCTTGGTGGATTTTCTCGACCTCTTCCATACAGGTTAACGTCATCGAGCAAAGGCTCTGACATAAAACCTCGGATAGGTCTTACATCCTTGGTGGATTCAATTCGATCTCTACCACATAGGTTAAGGTCATCGAGCAAGGCTCTGACATACAACCTCGGATAGGTCTTACATCCTTGGTATATTCTCTCGACCTCTTCCACACAGATTAACGTCATCGAACAGTGCTCTGACATATAACCTAAGATAGGTCTTACATCCTTAGTGGATTCTGTTGACCTCTTTCACACAGGTTAATGTCATCGAGCTGTGCTCTAACATACAACCTCGGATAGGTCTTACATCTTTGTTAGATTCTCTCGATTTCTTCTACACATGTTAAAGTCATCGAGCAGGGCTCTAACATACAACCCTGGATATGTCTTACATCCTTGATGAATTATATCGACCTCGTCCACACATGTTAACGTCATCGAG
Source organism: Dendrobium huoshanense (assembly GCA_016618105.1). Taxonomy (NCBI): domain Eukaryota; kingdom Viridiplantae; phylum Streptophyta; class Magnoliopsida; order Asparagales; family Orchidaceae; genus Dendrobium; species Dendrobium huoshanense. Next base: position 2,148,677 of record CM028342.1, on the reverse strand, counting down.
CAAAGGCTCTGACATACAACCTCAGATAGGTCTTACATCCTTGGTGGATTCTCTCGACCTCTTCCATACAGGTTAACGTCATCGAGCAGTACTCTGATATACAATCTTGGATAGGTCTTATATTCTTGGTGGATTCTCTCAACCTCTTCCACACAGGTTATCGTCGTCAAGCAGTGCTCTGACAAACAAGCTTGGATAGGTCTTATATTCTTGGTGGATTCTCTCGATCTCTTCCATACAGGTTATCATCATCGAGCAGTGCTATGACATACTACCTCATATAGGTCTTATATTTTTTGCTGGATTCTCTAGACCTTTTCTATAGAGATCAACATCATCAAGTAGTGCTCTAAGTAAATAACATTCTATCTATAAAAATTCCATGAAATTAAGTGATTGATAAAATCATCACTCATATAAAGACCTTATCTGTCTAACAGTACCTTTAAAAATATGGGGGGCAATATATCAAAACATGTCTCAAAGATGCAAAAATAAGTTCTCAACTTCATATACATTATTATTAGAGTTACATTACAAAAATTGTACATCAAACTCATTTTTATAAGAATTTGAAAGTAAAAAAGTACATTGACATCATCCGTACAAACTGCTATCATCAAGCAACAAACAACTTCAAAACAGTTAAATATCCTTAATGAATTTAAGTGACTTACTCTCTACTACACATTAATACATTTCCTACATCTTCTTATTCAAAGAAAGATTATAATTTGATCTTCATCAGGCCTCAACTCAGTTGAAACTATACGTGTGTCACTAGACTACTAACATAACACAAAGCTTTGGCTCCTTAAATAAGGGATATCTAATGTCGGCACACCTCCGTATGAATGCATATTGCCTTAGCAAAATGCAACTAGACCACCGTCATCATCATCCCTTCGTCCGATGTTCGCCATCAGTCCTTTTACTTCATATAAGCCATCATCAACTTCTCGCTCAAACTATTGGTAGCAATACACCGTCCAAGTCTCCTTCAGCTATCCACTCGATCGTTGATTTCCAACAAATTTTCACTCAATCGTCATTCGTTGATGAACTTCCACTCAAAATAGAGTCGAACTTCTCCCATTCTGCTCATAACTTCTAGCTCTCCTCCCGAGTACTTTTACCAATAGATTTTCACAAATCACTCTTGCATATAAGAAGCAATTGATATTCTTTTATATCTATTAAGGAGATAGCCTCTCATCGTGACTTCTTCTACATAAGAGAGGGGCACTGAAGCTTGATAGGGGAATGTCGTCTATCTCTGATAATGGAATGCCTTCAATGTAAGAAAAAGAAAGCAAGAGAAATAAGGAGGGAAAAATCTCTTTCTACACAAGAGAGGGGCACTAAAGATTGATAGGGGAATGCCGCCTATCTCTGATAGTGGAATGCCTCCAATGTAAGAAAAAGAACACAAGAGAAGAATAAGGAGGAAAAAATCTCATTCTACACACGGAGAGGGGCCCTGAATTTTAGTAGAGGATGCCGCCTACAAAAAAAAGGGGAATGCCTCAACTGTAAAAAAGTTAGAACATGAGAGGAGAAAGAAAAGAAAAGAATTCAAAAATTCTAACTTCTACACACTAAGAGGGGCCCTTAATTTTAATAGGGGATGCTGTTGCAAATCTATTTTTATGACTTATGTTTTGATGATTGACAAACACTATTGATTCTCTTGGACTGCATGTTGCTTCTAACTTTTCATGAATTGAAGATCGGACGAACAGACGAAGCCAGTTCAAGATTACGTAGGTCTAGGGTTGAGTTAGTCTGTATTTTATTTTTTCTCTTCTTGAGTCTATTTATAATGGTTAAAGAGACTGATGCTAAGTAACCCTACACACACACACACACACACTTGAGAGAATTAGAATTTCTATTTTTATTCATATCGGTCAGGACGATATTTACATCGTCCTGGGCGATCAGGCTTAAAATAGAAAGTCTAAATAAGGATTCTTAATTAAGGCAGCCGACATTAACAGATCGGCCTGGATGATACGTGTATCAGCCAGACCGATAAGCTTTAAAACAGAAAGAAGTTGCCGCCATAGACAATTAAGGTATACTGTATTTTTTAATTATCAGCCAGGACGATCATTTATCAGCCTGGATGATATTCTCAAATTATGCCTTAATTGATCAGGAAATCAAGGGAGTAATTAAGGATGATTGATACGATCATATCGTCCTGGAATATCATAGGATCGGCCAGGATTATCTATTCAAAAACCTTGGTTACTTCAGGACGATAAATATCAGCCAGCTCGAATTCAGGGCGATGCTCTGAACGATTTTCCTCTGATTTGAACTGATTAGCCGGGACGATCGTGAGATCGGCCTGGACGATCAAGCCAATTTTAAATCGTCCAGTTTGCAATTAGGGCGATGCTCTGGCTGATCTTCTGAGATTTATACTGATCGGCCAGGCCGATGTCCATATCGGCCTGGACGAAATTGTCGGCAACTTGCAATTAATGAGCTCCTTTGAAGCTCTTCTATTTAAGAGCTCTTGTTCAACATTTTGAACAATCTTTGACTGCTGCCTTGAACTGAGAAGGCCTTGAGGAGAGAAAGAGAGAGAGGGAGAGAGAGAGGATCTTGTGAGGGGGAGCTTGTGAGGGGATTCACAAGGGTTGCTTCAAGGATCGTTCTGCTTCTTCTTCGTCTAGAGTTTCTCGTCCGTGGAAGGGTCGATAGAGATAAGGAGTAAGCATCTGGTTGTTGGTTCTCTGTCAGCTTCAGGAGGAAGCAAAAGGAGATAGGTTCTCTGCCTTGCCGGGGTGACAAAAAGGAGATTCTTGTAAAGGCTTCTCCGCCTAGCCGTGGGGGCTAAAGAAGAGTCACATTTGTAGTGCAATACTTGGAGGGTGCCTCCAAGGAGTGGACGTAGGTCAAGTTGACCGAACCACTATAAATCTATATGCTATTATTTTCTTGCTTCCGCACTTTTATTTTCGCATTATTTATTTTTCTCGTGGTGTGATTTTGGTTTATGTGATTTTTATTCGTTGTGAAAAGAAATTTTTTAAAATACCAATTCACCCCCTCTCTTGATTAGCTTGGGACTAAGTTCATAGGGCTTAACATCCCTAGCAAACTTTCAGATGCCACCTACAAAAAATAGGGGAATGCCTCAACTATAAGAAAGTTAGAACACAAAAGAAGAAAGAAGGAGAGAGACTAGGAAAATTCCTACTTCTGTACAAGAAGAGCGGGCGCTGAATTAAGTAGCAAATGTCACATACTAGAAACAGTGGAATGCTTAGGCTGTTAGAAAGTCAGAGGGAGAAAAGAAGAATGTGCAAGTTCCCCCTAGTCCTAGGGAGTATTTATAGCCTTTTTTTGGGAAGAAGAGAACATTCTAGAATTTTTTTTTGGATTTTTTGAATTTTTTTTTTAATTTTTTCAAAAAACTTTTAGGAATTTTTTGAGTTAAAAAAATAATAATAAATGGTTGGCGATTCTTTTAACCATTAGCGGTTGGCAGCCAAGCGACGCCCGGTAGCCAAGCTACGCCTAACAGCCAAGCGCCTTACGAAACTGTGCAGGCCAGGCACGGACAAGCAGGCAACAGTCAGGTGGGCGGTGTGGCTAAGAAAGGCCAAGCGGACTTTGGGAGGGCCCTGCGGGAGCCACAGACGGGTTTTGCACTGTCCACGGGCAGGCCGGCAGCGGAGCCAGTCAAGTGGGTCCGATGCGAGGTTTTGCCTCCGCCAGTAGTGGCGACGACGGCTAGTGGAGGTGACGATGGCCGATTTGGCTTCCTACGTGATTTTGGGTCCAATTTTTAGCCCGGACAAGCCAAATCGGACATTTTTGGGGTCCCGGATACTGTTTTCAATGTTCCGGACTCAATTTCGGTACTTTTAAAGTCATTTGGGGCTTATACAAGCAAGATCAGATTTCAAATCACATGAAAAATTCTCCAAAGTTTGTGACATATATTTTTGAACTCCTGGAGCTTCGATGTCGAAAAATAGGGGGGCAACTAATATATCATAAAAAATTATCTTGATCAGGCACGAATCTCGAGGCAAAATCAAATAAAAAACTTCAAAAAATAAATCCAGGATCACTTGAACTCCGATTTCAATGAACTTATAGTTAAACTGAGCGTCTCAGAAATACGAACCGAATGACACCAAATTCGACTCAATTCAAGCCTAAATGAGTCCAAATTAAGGACTCGAAGCGCTGTTAGAAAGTTTGAACCACAATTTGAGTTACTAAACGGTTTGCAAACTTGACATGCTTGTAGTTCAATCGTGCGGCTTGACGAGATGAATCAACGAGCCCAAGATCATTGAATTATGACATCCTTAAGACCTTCAAATGTCTGACAAATGGTACACGATCAAGGGATTCAATATCAGCCGTCCATCCAACCACTGCCCATTTACCCATGATATCTCACCTATTTATGAGTCATGCCACTCCAGAAATCTATAAATAGACCCCTCTTTTTTGTTGAAGAAGGACCCAAGCAAGAAGAAGAAGAGAAGAAGGAGAAGAGAAGAGAAGAAAGATAGAAGGGTAGAATTAAACTCCTCCTCGACCACCGCCGGAATTCCTCTTGGCTTTCAAGTGACGTCGGAGTTCTGTTCGGCTTTTAAGTGACGCCGGAGTTTCGTCCGGCTTTTAAATGATGCCGGAGTTCCGCCCAGCTTTCAAGTGACGCTAGTGTTCCTCCCAGCTTTCAAGTGACATTAGAGTTCTATCTGATATCCAAGTGACTCTGGAGTTTTTCTCGAATACCATCTAACGTCGGAGTTCTCCCTGGCCGCCGACTAACGTTGGAATTCTACCAGACGCTGGACGTTCGCTTGTCGCCAAATTTCTACCTGATACCAGACTTCTTCCCGTTATCGAAGTTTTGTCAGACATTTCTTCGATGTTGGATTTATGTCAATTGTTGGACTTCTACTTGACACCGTCCTTCTGACCTCTGTCGTTAAACAAAGGTCTTTCCGACCTCCGTCGCCCTTCGACTACGGTCCTTCCGACCTCTGTCGCCAGTCGACTACGATCCTTCTGGCTTATATCGCCCACCGACTATAGTCCTTCCGACCAAACAATACATCAACAGTGATTTTTTATATTCACATCATGTAATGTACTCTATAAGATGCACATCAAGCTAAGACATTCCCCCAAGGAAGGGTCT